>JAEOAD010002290.1:0-73386 GCA_036365145.1 Orientallactaga sibirica
TCCACAAGTGTGGCTGGCGGGCCTGCGAGATGGTTAGTTCCACCCTGTCTATTGTAGGGCCTTTGCACACCAAGTGACCTTGTTGTCATTGCACCTTGGAAGGCTTACATCCCTGCATGAGCAGCCTTTGCACCCCGACGGGGTTCTTCCCATTGCACTCGGGAAGGTGCTTAAGCAGGCTCTTGGTCTTGGGCTCTACCCTCGATCGGACTGGCCATCATGAGGGCTGGTCCTTGATCGGGTATCCTGAGAATCCAAAAACAAAAAGGGGGAACTGTGGGAAGCCATGCTGGCTTCGTCAGGTTTTGCCACGTCAGCTTGTTTACTGCTTTTGTATCCTAATCGTCTGCACATGAGCATATGACGTTATCCTAATATGGCTGCTCACCTATCCCGATTGGGTGATGCATAATCATCCGATGAGACCTAAGCCAATCAGATGATGTTGCATTTCCACATCATCACGAGTATATATATAAGCTTGGCGCTCCATAGGGTCAGGGTCCTTCTCTCTTTCAGCTTGGAGCTCCCAATAAAGTGTGCTTGAGAAGAATCCTGTTGTTCTCATTCTTCCTGCTGGCAGGACGGGCGCAACAAAGAAACATCTTCATTGCCGAACAAAGTATTGTGTGAAATGAGCTAGTTCTGTTCTCGGAATCAGTTGCTTTCTAACGAAGAGGGTTGAGTGCAGCAAGTTCAAACTTTCCTTCTTTGTGTAATGAAACAATATGTACAAAGTAGAAGATTTGCCTCATGTCTAAAGTAGTTTGTTTGGAAAACAGATATCTTCATTGCCGAACACAATGCTGTGTGTAATGAGCTAGTACTATTCTCGGAATCAGTTGCTTTCTTACAAAGAGGGTTGATCGCAGCAAGTTCAGACTTTCCTTGTGTGTGTAATCTAACAAAATGTACAAAGTACTAGCTTCACCTCACTTGTAAAGTAGTATGTTTAGAAAACAAACATCTTCATTGCTGAACACATTACTGTGTGAAATGAGCTAGTTCTGTTCTCAGAATCAGTTGTTTTCTACGAAGAGGGTTGAGTGCAGCAAGTTCAAACTTTCCTAGTTAGTGTAATCCTAGAAGATGAAAAACGTAGTAGATTCACCTCACTTCTAAAGTAGTTTGTTTAGAAAACAAACATCTTCATTGCCGAACACAGTACTGTGTGAAATGAGCTAGTTCTGTTCTCGGAATCAGTTGCTTTCTTAAGAAGAGGGTTGAGTGCAGCAAGTTCAAACTTTCCTTGTTTGTGTAATCTAACAAGATGTACAAAGTAGTAGCTTCGCCTCACTTTTAAAGTAGTTTGTTAAGAAAACAAACATCTTCATTGCCGAACACAGTACTGTGTGAAATGAGCTGGTTCTGTTCTCGGAATCAGTTGCTTTCTTATGAAAAGGGCTGAGTGCAGCAAGTTCAAACTTTCCTTGTTTCTATAACCTACAATATGTAAGACGTAGTAGATTCACCTCATTTCTAAAGTAGTTTGTTTAGAGAAGAAACATCTTCATTGCCGAACAAAGTATTGTGTGAAATGAGCTAGTTCTGTTCTCAGAATCAGTTGCTTTATAACGAAGAGGGTTGAGTGCAGCAAGTTCAAACTTTCCTTCTTTGTGTAATCAAACAATATGTACAAAGTAGTAGACTCGCCTCATTTCTAAAGTAGTTTGTTTAGAAAACAAACATATTCATTTCCAAACACAATACTGTGTGAAATGAGCTAGTTCTGTTCTCTGAATCAGTTGCTTTCTAACGAAGAGGGTTGAGCGCAGCAAGTTCAAACTTTTCTTGTTTGTGTAATCTAGCAAGATGTACAAAGTAGTAGATTCACCTCACTTCTAAAGTAGTTTGTTTAGAAAACAATCATCTTCATTTTGGAAATCTGTATTGTGTGAAATTAGCTAGTTCAGTTGTCGGAATCAGTTGCTTTCTTACGAAGAGGGTTGAGCACAACAAGTTCAAACTTTCCTTGTTTGTGTAATCTATCAAGATGTACAAACTAGTAGCTTCGCCTAACTTCTAAAGTAGTTTGTTTAGAAAAAAGCATCTTCATTTACGAACACAGTACTGTGTGAAATGAGCTGTTTCTGTTCTCAGAATCAGTTCCTTTCTATCAAGCGGGTTGAGCGCAGCAAGTTCAAACTTTCCTTGTTTCTGTAATCTAACAAGATATACAATGTAGTAGCTTAGCCTCACTTCTAAAGTAGTTTGTATAGAAAACAAACATCTTCATTGCCGAACACAGTTCTGTGTGAAATGAGCTAGTTCTGTTCTCGGAATCAGTTGCCTTTTTATGAAGAGGGTTGAGTGCAGCAAGTTCAAACTTTCCTTTTTTGTGTAATCTAACAAGATGTAAAACGTAGTAGATTCACCTCATTTCTAAAGTAGTTTGTTTAGAAAACAAACATCGTCATTGCCGAACACAGTACTGTGTGAAATGAGGTAGTTCTGTTCTCGGAATCAGTTGCTTAATACGAAGAGGGTTGAGCACAGCAAGTTCAAACTTTCCTTGTTTGTGTAATCTAACAATATGTACAAAGTAGTAGATTCCGCTCACTTCTAAAGTAGTTTGTTTAGAAAACAATCATCTTCATTTTAGAAACCTGTATTGTGTGAAATGAGCTAGTTCGGTTCTCGGAATCAGTTGCTTTCTTACAAAGATTCTTGCGTGCGGCAAGTTCAAACATTCCTAGTTAATGTAATCTAACAAGATGTACAACGTAATAGATTCACCACATTTCTAAAGTAATTTGTTTAGAAAACAATCATCTTCGTTTTTGAAAAATGTACTGTGTGAAATGAGCTGGTTCTGTTCTCAGAATCAGTTGCTTTTTATGAACAGGGTTATGTGAAGCATGTTCAAAATTTCCCTGTTTGTGTAATCTAACAAGCTGTAAAACGTACTAGATTCGCCTCATATCTAAAGTAGTTTGTTTAGAAAACAAACATCTTCATTGCCGAACACATTACTGTGTGAAATGAGCTAGTTCTGTTCTCGGAATCAGTTGCTTTCTTACAAAGAGGCTTGAGTGCATCAAGTTCAAACATTCCTAGTTAGTGTAATCTAACAAGATATAGAACTTAATAGATTCACCTCATTTCTAACGTAATTTTTTTAGAAAACAATCACCTTCGTTTTTGAAACACAATACTGTGTGAAATGAGGTAGTTATGTTCTCTGAATCAGTAGCATTCTTAGGAAGAGGGTTGAGTGCAGCACGTTCAAACTTTCCTTGTTTGTGTAATCTAACACGATGTACAAAGTAGTAGATTCCCCTCACTTCTAAAGTAGTTTGTTTAGAAAACAGACATCTTCATTTGCCGAACACTGTACTCTGTGAAATAAGCTAGTTCTGTTATTGGAATCAGTTGCTTTCTTATGAAGAGGATAGAGTGCATGAAGTTCAAACTTTCCTTATTTGTGTAATCTAACAAGATGTACAAAGCAGTATCTTCGCCTCACTTCTAAAGTAGTTTGTTTAGAAAACAAACATCTTCATTTCCGAACAGAGTACTGTGTGAAATGAACTATTTCTGTTCTCAGAATCAGTTGCATTCTATGAAGAGGGTTGAGTGCAGCAAGTTCAAACTTTCCTTGTTTGTGTAATCTAACAAGATGTACAACGCAGTAGCTTTGCCTAATTTCTAAAGTAGTTTGTTTAGAAAACAAACATCTTCATTGCCAAACTCAGTACTGTGTGTAATGATCTAGTTCTGTTCTTGGAATCAGTTGCTTTCTTATGAAGAGGGTTGAGTGCAGCAAGTTCAAACTTTCCTTATTTGTGTAATCTAACAGGATGTAAAACGTAGTAGATTCGCCTCATTTCTAAAGTAGTTTATTTAGAACACAAACATCTTCATTTCCAAACACAGTACTGTGTGAAATGAGGTAGTTCTGTTCTCAGAATCAGTTGCTTTCTGCGAAAAGGGTTGAGTGCAGCAAGTTCAATCTTTCCTAGTTAGTGTAATCTAACAAGATGTAAAACGTACTAGATTGTCCTCATTTCTAAAGTAGTTTGTTGAGAAAACCAACATCTTCATTGCCAAACACAATACTGTGTGAAATGAGCTAGTTCTGTTGTCGGAATCAGTGGCTTTCTTACGAAGAGGGTTGAGTGCAGGAAGTTCAGACTTTCCTTGTTTGTGTAATCTAACAAAATGTACAAAGTAGTAGGTTCGCCTCACTTGTAAAGTAGTTTGTTTAGAAAACAAACATCTTCATTGAGGAACACAGTACTTTTTGAAATGAGCTAGTTCTGTTCTTGGAATCAGTTGCTTTCTTATGAAGAGGATTGAGTGCAGCAAGTTCAAACTTTCCCTATTTCTGTAATCTAACAAGATATAAAACGTGGTAGTTTCGCATCATTTCTAAAGTAGTTTGTTTAGAAAACAAACATCGTCTTTGCCGCACACAGTACTGTGTGAAATGAGCTAGTTCTGTTCTCGTAATCATTTGCTTAATACGAAGAGGATTGAGCACAGAAAGTTCAAACTTTCCTTGTTTGTGTAATCTAACAAGGTATACAAAGTAGTAGATTCGCCTCACTTCTAAAGTAGTTTGTTTAGAAAACAATCATCTTCATTTCCGAAAAGTGTTTTGTTTGAAATGAGGTAGTTCGGTTCTTGGAATCAGTTGCTTTCTTACAAAGAGATTGAGTGCAGCACGTTCAAACATTCCTAGTTCGTGTAATCAAACAAGTTGTACAACTTATTACATTCACCTCATTTCTAAAGTAATTTGTTAAGAAAACAATCATCTTCGTTTTTGAAAACTGTACTGTGTAAAATGAGCTAGTTTTGTTCTGTGAATCAGTAGCTTTCTTAAGAAGAGGGTTGAATGCAGCAAGTTCAAACTTTCCTTGATTGTGTAATCTAAGAAGACATACAACTTAGTTGATTCACCTCATTTCTAAAGACGTTTGTTTAGAAAACAAACATCTTCATTTGCCGAACACTGTACTCTGTGAAATAAGCTAGTTCTGTTCTTGGAATCAGTTGCTTTCTTACGAAGAGTGTGGAGCTCAGCAAGTTCAAACTTTCCTTGTTTGTGTAATCTAACAAGATGTACAAAGTAGTAGCTTCGCCTCACTTCTAAAGTAGTTTGTTTAGAAAAAAAATATCTTCATTGCCGAACACAGTACTGTGTGAAATGAGCTAGTTCTGTTCTAGGAATCAGTTGATTTCTCATGAACAGGGTTGAGTGAAGCAAGTTCAAACTTTCCTTGTTTGTGTAATCTAACAAGATGTAAAAAGTAGTAGATTCGCCTCATTTCTAAAGTAGCTTGTTTAGAAAAGAAACATCTTCATTGTGGAACACAGTACTGTGTGAAATGAGCTAATTCTGTGACCGGAATCAGTTGCTTCTTATGAAGAAGGTGAGGGCAGGAAGGTCAAACTTTCCTTGTTTTGTAATCTAACAATATGTAAAACGTAGTAGATTCGCCTGACTTCTAAAGTAGTTTATTTAGAAAACAAACATTTTCATTGCCGAACACAGTACTGTGTCAAATTGCTAGTTCTGTTCTCGGAATCAGTTGCTTTCTTACGAAGACGGTTGAGTGCAGCAAGTTCAAACTTTCCTTGTTTGTGTAATCTAACAACATGTACAAAGTAGTAGATTCGCCTCACTTCTAAAGTAGTTTGTTTAGAAAATAAACATCTTCATTTCCAAAAACGGTATTGTGTGAAATGAGCTAGTTCGGTTCTGGGAATCAGTTGCTTTCTTACAAAGAGGCTTAGGTGCAAGTTCAAACATTCCTAGTTAGTGTAATCTAACAAGATATACAACTTAATAGATTCACCTCATTTCTAAAGTAATTTGTTTAGAAAACAATCATCTTCATATTTGAAAACTGTACTGTGTGAAATGAGCTGGTTCTGTTTTATGAATCAGTAGCTTTCTTAAGAGGAGGGTGGAGTGAAGCAAGTTCAAACTTTCCTTGTTTGTGTAATCTAACAAGATGTAAAACTTAGTAGATTCGCCTCATTTCTAAAATATTTTTTTTAAAAAACAATCATCTTCATTTCCGAAACTGTTTTGTGTGAAATGAGCTAGTTCTGTTCTCGGAATCAGTTGCTTTCTTACGAAGAGGGTTGAATGCAGGAACTTCAAACTTTAATAATTAGTGTAATCTAACAAGATGTAAAACTTCGTAGATTCGCCTGATTGCTACAGATGTTTGTTTAGAAATCAAACATCTTCATTGCCGAACACTGTACTGTGTGATATAAGCTAGTTCTGTTCTTGGAATCAGTTGCTTTCTCAGGAAGAGAGTTGATGGCAGCAAATTCAAACATTCCTACTTATTGTAATCTAAGAAAATATAAAATTTAGTAGATTCGACTGATTGCTAAAGTAGTTTGTTTAGAAATCAAACATCTTCATTGCTGAACACTGTATTGTGTGAAATGAGCTAGTTCTGTTTGTCAAGATCGTTCAGTTCATTTTTACAAAAAGACGCTTGAGTGCATCAAGTTCAAATATTCCTAGTTAGTGTAATCTAAAAAGATGTACAACTTAGTAGATTCACCTCATTTCTAAAGTATTTGTTTAGAAAACAAACATCTTCATTTCCGAACACTGTTATGTGTGAAATGAGCTTGTTCTTTTCCCGGAATCAGTTGCTTTCTTAGGAACAGGGTTGAGTGCAGCAAGTTCAAACTTCCCTTGTTTGTGTAATCTAACAAGATGTACAACTTAGTAGATTCTCCTTATTTCTAAAGTAGTTTGTTTAGAAAACAAACATCTTCATTTGCCAAACACTGTACTGTGGGATATGAGCTAGTTTTTGTTGGGATCAGTTGCTGTCTTTCGAAGAGTGTTGAGTGCAGGAAGTTCAAATTTTCCAAGTTAGTGTAATCTAAGAAGATGTACAATTTACTAGATTCGTCTCATTTCTAAAGTAGTTTGTTTAGAAAACAAACATCTTCATTGCCGAACACTGTACTGTGTGAAATGAGCTAGTTCTGTTGGGATCAGTTGCTTTCTTACGAAGAGTGTTGAGTGCAGCAAGTTCTAACTTTCCTAGTTTGTGTAATCTAACAAGATGTACAACTTAGTAGATTCGCCTGATTCCTAAAGTATTTTGTTTAGAAAACAAACATCTTCATTGCGGAACACTGTCCTGTGTGAAATGAGCTAGTTCTGTTGCCGGGATCAGTTCCTTTCTTAAGAAGAGTTTTGAGTGCAGCAAGTCCAAACGTTCATTGTTTGTGTAATCTAAGAAGATGTACAACTTAGTAGATTCGCCTGATTTCTAATGGAGTTTGTTTAGAAAACAAACATCTTTATTGCCGAACACGGTACTCTGTGAAAGAAACTAGTTCGGTTCTCGGAATCAGTTGCTTTCTTACAAAGAGGGTTTAGGGCAGCAAGTTCAAACTTTCGTTGTATGTGTAATCTAACAAGATGTAGAACTTAGGAGATTCACCTCATTTCTAAAGTAGTTTGTCAAGAAAAAACACATCTTTTTTGCCGAACACTGTCCTGTGTGAAATGAGCTGTTTCTGTTGGGATCAGTTGCTTCCTTACGAAGACTGTTGTGTGCAACTGTTGAGTTTTGAAGGTAGCAAGTTCAAACCTTCCTTGATTGCGTAATCTAAAAAGATGTAAAATTTAGTAGATTCACCTCATTTCTAAAGTAGTTTGTTTAGAAAACAAACATGTTCATTGCCTAACACTGTACTGTGTGAAAGAGCTAGTTCTGTTCTCAGAATCAGTTGTTGTCTTACGAAGAGTGTTGATGGCAGCTTGTTCAAACATTCCTAGTTAGTGTAATCTGAGAAGATGTACAATTTAGTAGATTCGCCTTATTTCTAAACTAGTTTGTTTAGAAAACAAACATCTTCATTTCATAACAGTGTACTGTGTGGAATGAGCTACTTCTGTTGTCGGGATCATTTCCTTTCTTACGAAGACGTTTGCGTGCACCAAGTTCAAACTTTCTTTGTTTGTGTAATCTAACAAGATGTACACATTAGTATATTCGCCTGAATTCTAAAGTAGTTTGTTTAGAAAAGAAACAACCTCAATGCCGAACCCTGTACTCTGTGAAATAAGTTAGTTCTGTTGTCAGGATCAGATGCTTTCTTATGAAGAGTGTTGAGGGTACGAAGTTCAAACTTTCTTTGGTTGTGTAATCTAACAAGATGTACAACTTAGTAGATTCGCCTTATTTCTAAAGTAGTTTGTTTAGAAAACAAACATCTTCATTTGAAAACACTGTACTGTGAGAACTAAGCTAGTTCTGTTCTCGGAATGAGTTGCTTTCTTACGAAGACGTTTGAGTGAAGAAAGTTCAAACTTTCCTTGTTTTTGTAATCTCACAAGATGTACAACTTAGTAGATTCGCCTCATTTCTAACTTAGTTTCTTTAGAAAACAATCATCTTCATTTCCGAAAACTGTTATGTGTGAATTGAGGTAGTTCTGTTCTCGGAATCAGTTCCTTTCTTACGAAGAGGGTTGAGTGCAACAATTTCAAACTTTCCTTGTTTTTGTAATCTAAGAAGATGTACAACCTAGTCGATTCACTTGATTTGTAAAGTAGTTTGTTTATAAAACAAACATCTTCATTGCCTAACTCTGTACTCTGTGAATTAAACAAGTTCTGTTCTCGGAATCAGTTGCTTTCTTCCAAAGACGCTTGAGTGCAGCAAGTTCAAAATTTCCTTCTTTGTGTAATCTAAAAAGATGTACAACTTAGTAGATTCACCTCATTTCTAAAGTAGTTTCTTTAGAAAACAACATCTTCATTGCCGAACACTGTGCTGTGTGAAATGACCTACTTCTGTTTGGATAAGTTGCTTTCTGACGAAGAGCGTTGAGGGCAGCAAGTTCAAACTTTCCTTGTTTGTGAAATCTAACAGGATGTACAACTTAGTAGATACCACTCATTTCTAAAGTAGTTTGTTTAGAAAACAATCATCTTCATTTCCCAAAACTGTTAGGTTTGAAATGAGCTAGTTCTTTTCTCGGAAAGAGGGTTGAGTGCAGCAAGTTCAACTTAGTAGATTCACCTCATTTGCACAGTAGTTTGCTTAGAAAACAAACATCTTCATTTCCAAACACTGTACTCTGTGAATTAAGCTAGTTATGTTCTCGGAATCAGTTGCTTTCTTACAAAGACGCTTGAGTCCAGCAAGTTCAAATATTCCTAGTTAGTGTAATCTAAAAAGATGTACAACTTAGCACATTCACCTCATTTCTAAAGTAGTTTGTTTAGAAAACAAACCTCTTCATTGCCGAACACTGTACTGTGTGAAATGAGCTAGTTCTGTTGTCAGATCACTTCCTTTCTTACGAAGAGTTTTGAGTGCAGCAAGTTCAAACTTTCCTTGTTTGTGTAATCTAACAAGATGTATAAAGCAGTAGATTCATCTCATTTCTAACGTAGTTGGTTTAGAAAACAATCATCTTCATTTCCGAACACTGTACTTTGTGAAATGAGCTAGTTCTGTTGTCGGGATCAGTTGCATTATTACGATGAGTGTGGAGTGCAGAAAGATCAAACTTTCCTTCTTCGTGTAATCTAACAAAATATACAACTTAGTAGATTCACCTGATTTCTAAAGTAGTTTGCTTAGAAAACAAAGAAATTCATTGCCGAACACTGTACTTTGTGAAATAAGCTAGTTCTGTATTCGGGATCCGTTCCTTTCTTACGAAGACGGTTGAGTACAGCAAGTTCAAACTTTCCTGTTTGTGTAATGTAACAAGATATACAACTTAATAGATTCGCCTCATTTCTAAAGTAGTTTGTTTAGAAAATAAACATCTTAATTGCCAAGTACTGTACTGTGTGAAATGAGTTAGTTCTGTTCTCGGAATCACTTGCTTTCTTACAAACACGCTGGAGTGCAGCAAGTTCAAATATTCATAGTTAGTGTTATATAAAAAGATGTACAAACTAGTATATTCACCTCATTTCTAAAGTAGTTTGTTTAGAAAACAAACATCTTCATTGCCGAACACTGTAGTGTGTGAAATGAGCTAGTTCTGTTCTCGGAATCAGTTGTTTTCTTATGAAGAGTGTTGAGGGCAGCAAGTTCAAACATTCCCAGTTAGTGTAATCTAAGAAGATGTACAATTTAGTACATTCGCCTTATTTCTAAAGTAGTTTATTTCGAAAACAAACATCTTCATTGCTGAACACTGTACTGTGTGAAATGAGCTAGTTCTGTTTTTGGAATCGCTTCATTTCTTACGAAGAGTGTTGAGGGCAGCAAGTTCAAACTTTCCTTGTTTGTGTAATCTAACAAGTTGTATAAAGTACTAGATTCGCCTCATTTCTAACTTAGTTTGTTTAGAAAACAATCATGTTCATTTCCCGAAAACTGTTTCCCGAAATCAGTTCCTTTTTTACGAAGAGTGTTGAGTGCAGCAATTCAAACTTTCCCTGTTTTTGTAATCTAACAAGATGTACAACTTATTAGTTTTGCCTGAGTTCTAAAGAAGTTTGTTTAGAAAAGAAAGATCTTCATTGCCGAACACTGTACTGTGTGAAGTGAGGTAGGGATGTTCTTGGAATCAGTTGTTTTCTTACGAAGAGTGTTAATGGCAGCAAAATCAAACTTTCCCTGTTTGTGTAATCTAACAAGATGTACAACTTAGTAGATTCGCCTGATTTCTAAAGTGGTTTGGTGAGAAAACAAACATCTTCATTGCCGAACACTGTACTCTGTGAAATAAGCTAGTTCTGTTTTCGGGATCCGTTCCTTTCTTATGGAGAGGGTTGAGTGCAACAAGTTCATACTTTCCTTGTTTGGATAATCTAACAAGATGTACAACTTAGTAGAATCTCCTGATTTCTAAAGTAGTTTGTTTAGCAAACAAACATCTTCATTTCAAAACACTGTACTGTGCTAACTATGCTAGTTCTGTTCTCGGAATCAGTTCCTTTCTTACAAAGACGCTTGATTCTGCAAGTTCAAATATTCATAGTTAGTGTAATCTAAAAAGATGTACAACTTAGTAGATTCACCTCATTTCTAAAGGAGTTTGTTTATAAAACAAACATCTTCATTGCCGAACACAGTACTCTGTGAAATAAGCTAGTTCTGTTGTCGGTATCCGTTGCTTTCTTATGAAGAGTTTTGAAGGCATTAAGTTCAAACTTTCCTTGGTTGTGTAATCTAAGAAGATGTACAATTTAGTAGATTCGCCTTACGTCTAAAGTTGTTTGTTTAGAAAAAAAAATCTTCATTTCAAAACATTGTACTGTGTGAACTAAGGTAGTTCTGTTCTCTGAATGTGTTACTTGCTTACGAATATGTTTGAGTGCACCAAGTTCAAACTTTCCCTGTTTGTGTAATCTAACAAGATGTACAACTTAGTAGATTCACGTCATTTCTAAAGTAGTTTGTTTAGAAAACAAACATCTTCATTGCCGAACACTGTACTCTGTGAATTAAGCTAGTTCTGTTCTCAGAGTCAGGAGCTTTCTTACAAAGACAATTGAGTGCAGAAAGTTCAAATATCCCGAGTTAGTGTAATCTACAAAGATGTACAACTTAGTAGATTCACCTTATTTCTAAAACAGTTTGTTTAGAAAACAAACATCTTCATTGCCGAACACAGTACTCTGTGAAATAAGCTAGTTCTTTTGTCGGGATCAGTTGCTATCTTACAAAGAGTGTTGAGTGCAGCAAGTTCAAACTTTCCTTGGTTGTGTAATCTAAGGAGATGTACAATTTAGTAGATTCACCTTATTTCTAAAGTAGTTTGTTTAGAAAACAAACATCTTCATTTCAAAACACTGTACTTTGTGAATTAAGCTAGGTCTGTTCTCGGAATGAGTTGCTTTCTTACCAAGACGTTTGAGTGAAGAAAGTTCAAACTTACCTTGTTCGTGTAATCCAACAAGATGTACAACTGAGTAGATTCGCCTGATTTCTAAAATAGTTTGTTTAAAAAACAATCATCTTCATTTCAGAAAACTGTTATGTGTGAAATGAGCTAGTTCTGTTCTCGGAATCAGTTGCTTTCTTAGGAAGAGGGTTGAATGCAGCAAGTTCAAACTTTCTTTGTTTGTGTAATCTAACAATATGTACAACTAAGTAGATTCAGCTCATTTCTAAAGCAGCTTGTTTAGAAAACAAACATCTTCATTGCCGAACACTGTACTCTGTGAATTAAGCTAGTTCTGTTCTCGGAATCAGTTGCTTTCTTACAAAGACGCATTAGTGCAGCAAGTTCAAATATTCCTAGGTAGTGTAACCTAAGAAGATGTACAACTTAGTAGATTCACCTCATTTCTAAAGTACTTTGTTTAGAAAACAAAATTCTTCATTGACGAACACTGTACTCTTTGAAATAAGCTAGTTCTGTTGTCGGGATCAGTTGCTTTCTTAAAAGAGTGTTGAGTGCAGCAAGTTCAAACTTTCCTTGTTTGTGTAATCTAACAAGATGTACAACTTAGTAGATTCGCCTGATTGCTAAAGTAGTTTGTTTAGAAATCAAACATCTTCATTTCTGAACACTGTACTGTGTGATATAAGCTAGTTCTGTTCTCGGAATCAGTTGCTTTCTTACGAAGAGAGTTGATGGCAGCAACTTCAAACATTCCTACTTAATGTAATCTAAGAAGATGTACACTTTAGTAGATTCGCCTGATTGCTAAAGTAGTTTGTTTAGAAATCAAACATCTTCATTGCTGAACAATGTGTTGTGTGAAATGAGCTAGTTCTGTTGTCGGGATCAGTTCCTTTCTTATGAAGAGTGTTGAGTGCAGCAAGTTCAAACTTTCCTTGTTTCTGTAATCTAACAAGATGTACAATTTAGTAGATTCACCTTATTTCTAAAGTAGTTTGTTTAGAAAACAAACATCTTCTTTGCCGAACACTGTACTGTGTGAAATGAGCTAATTCTTTTGGGATCAGTTGCTTTCTTACGAGGAGTGTTGAGTGCAGGAAGTTCAATCTTTCCTTGTTAGTGTAATCTAAAAAGATGTACAACTTAGTAGATTCGCCTGATGGCTAAAGTAGTTTGTTTAGAAATGAAACATCTTCATTGCCGAACACTGTACTGAGTGATATAAGCTGGTTCTGTTCTCGGAATCAGTTGTTTCTTACAAAGAGAGAATATGGCAGCACGTTCAAACATTCCTACTTAGTGTAATCTAAGAAGATGTACATTTTAGTAGATTCACTTCATTTCTAAAGTAGTTTGTTTAGAAAAAAATCTTCATGTCAAAACACTGTACTGTGTGAACTAAGCTAGTTCTGTTCTCGGAATGAGTTGCTTTCTTACGGAGACGTTTGAGTGCAGCAAGTTCAAACTTTACTTGTTTGTGTAATCTAAAAAGCTGTACAACTTAGTAGATTTGCCTGATTTCTAAGGTTGTTTGTTTACAAAACAAACATCTTCATTGCTGAACACTGTACTGTGTGAAATAAGCTAGTTCTATTGTCGGGATCAGTTGCTCTCTTACAAAGAGTGTTGAGTGCAGCAAGTTCAAACATTCCTTGCTTGTGTAATCTAACACTATGTACAACTTAGTATATTCGCCTTATTTCTCATGTCGTTTGTTTAGAAAACAAACACCTTCATTTCAAAACACTGTTCTGTGTGAACTAAGCTAGTTCTGTTCTTGGAATGAGTTGCTTTCTTAAGCAGACGTTTGAGTGCAGGACGTTCAAACTTTCCTTGTTTGTGTATCTAACAAGATGTACAACTTATTAGATTCACCTCATTTCTAAAATAGTTTGTTTAAAAAACAATCATCTTCATTTCCGAAAACTGTTATGTTTGAAATGAGCTAGTTCTGTCCTCGGAATCAGTTGCTTTCTTATGAAGAGGGTTGAATGTAGCAAGTTCAAACTTTCCTTGTTTGTGTAATCTAACAAGATGTACAACTTACTAGATTTATCTCATTTCTAAAGTAGTTTGTTTAGAAAACATACATCTTCTTTGCCAAACACAGTACTCTGTGAATTAAGCTAGTTCTGTTCTCGGAATCAGTTGTTTTCTTACAAAGACGCTTGAGTGCAGCAAGTTCAAATATTCCTAGGTAGTGTAATCTAAAAAGATGTACAACTTAGTAGATTACCTCATTTCTAAAGTAGTTTCTTTAGAAAACAAACATCTTCATTGCCGAACACTGTACTGTGTGAAATGTGCTAGTTCTGTTGGGATAAGTTGCTTTCTTAGGAAAAGTGTCCAGTGAAGCAAGTTCAATGTTTCCTTGTTCGTGTAATCTAACAAGATGTACAACTTAGTAGATTCGCCTGATTGCTAAAGTAGTTTGTTTAGAAATCAAACATCTTCATTTCATAACACTGTACTGTGTGATATAAGCTAGTTCTGTTCTTGGAATCAGTTGCTTTCTTACGAAGAGAGTTGATGGCAGCAACTCAAACATTTCTACTTAGTGTAATCTAAGAAGATATACAATTTAGTAGATTCGCCTGATTGCTAAAGTAGTTTGTTTAGAAATCAAACATCTTCATTGCCGAACACTGTATTGTGTGAAATGAGCTAGTTCTGTTATCGGGATCAGTTCCTTTTTAACGAAGATTGTTGAGTTTATTAAGTTCAAACTTTCCTTGTTTGTGTAATCTAACAAGATGTACAATTTAGTAGATTCACCTTATTTCTAAAGAAGTTTGTTTAGAAAATAAACATCTTCATTGCCAAACATTGAACTGTCTGAAATGAGCTAATTCTGTTGGGATCAGTTGCTTTCTTACGAAGAGTGTTGAGTGTAGCAAGTTCAATCTTTCCTTGTTAGTGTAATCTAAAAAGATGTACAACTTAGTAGATTCGCCTGATTGCTAAAGTAGTTTGTTTAGAAATCAAACGTCTTCATTGCTGAACACTGTACTGTGTTATATGAGATAGTTCTGTTCTAGGAATCAGTTGCTTTCTTACAAAGACGTTTGAGTGCAGCAAGTTCAAACTTTCCTTGTTTGTGGATTCTAACAAGATGTACAACTTAGTAGATTCACCTGATTTCTAAGTTTGTTTATTTAGAAAACAACCATCTTCATTGCCAAACACTGTACTGTGTGAAATAAGCTAGTTCTGTTGTCGGGATCAGTTGCTCTCTTACGAAGAGTTTTTAGTGCAGCCAGTTCAAACTTTCCTTGTTTGGGTAATCTACTAAGATGTACAACTTAGCAGATTCGCCTTATTTCTAATGTCGTTTGTTTAGAAAACAAACATCTTCATTTAAAAACACTGTACTGTGTGAACTAAGCTAGTTCTGTTCTCGGAATGAGCTGCTTTCTTACGAAGAGTTTTGAGTGCACCAATTTCAAACTTTCCTTGTTTGTGTAATCTAACAAGATGTACAACTTACTAGATACGCCTGATTTTTAAAGTAGTTTGTTTAGAACACAAACATCTTAATTACCGAACACTGTACTTTGTGAAATAAGCTTCTTCTGTGTTCGGGATCCATTCCTTTCTTACGAAGACGGTTGAGTACAGCAAGTTCAAACTTTCCTTGTTTGTGTAATCTAACAAGATAGTAGATTCGCCTCATATCTAAAGTAGTTTGTTTAGAAAACCAACATCTTCTTTGCCGAACACTGTACTGTGTGAAATGAGCTATTTCTGTTGTCGGGATCAGTTCCTTTCTTACGAAGAGTGTTGAATGCAGCAAGTTCAAACTTTCCTTGTTTGGGAAATCTAACAAGATGTACAATTTATACAATTTAGTAGACTTGCCTTATTTCTAAAGTAGTTTGTTTAGAAAACAAACATCTTCATTGCCGAACACTGTACTGTGTGAAATGAGCTAATTCTGTTGGGATCAGTTGCTTTCTTACGAAGAGTGTTGAGTGAAGAAAGTTCAATCTTTCCTTGTTAGTTTAACCTAACAAGATATACAACTTAGTAGATTCACCTGATTGCCAAAGTAGTTTGTTTAGAAATCAAACATCTTCATTGCCAAACACTATACTGTGTGATATAAGCTAGTTCTGTTCTCAGAATTAGTTGCTTTCTTATGAAGAGAGTTGATGGCAGCAAGTTCAAACATTCCTACTCAGTGTAATCTAAGAAGATGGACAATTTAGTAGATTCACGTCATTTCTAAAGTAGTTTGTTTAGAAAAAAAACATCTTCATGTCAAAACACTGTACTGTGTGAACTAAGCTAGTTCTGTTCTCGGAATGAGTTGCTTTCTTACGAAGACGTTTGAGTGCAGCAAGTTCAAACTTTCCTTCTTTATGTAATCTCACAAGATGTACAACTTAGTAGATTTGCCTGATTTCTAAGGTAGTTTTTTAGAAAACAAACATCTTCATTGCCGAACAATGTACTGTGTGAAATAAGCTAGTTCTGTTGTCGGGATCATTTGCTCTCTTACGAAGAGTGTTGAGTGCAGCCAGTACAAACTTTCCTTGCTTGTGTAATCTAACAAGATGTGCAACTTAGTAGATTCGCCTTATTTCTAATGTTGTTTGTTTAGAAAACAAACATCTTCATTTCAAAACACTGTACTGTGTGAACTAATCTAGTTCTGTTCTCAGAATTAGTTGCTTTCTTACGAAGACGTTTGAATGCAGCAATGTTCAAACTTTCCTTGTTTGTGTAATCTAACAAGATGTACAACTTAGTAGATTCGCCTTATTTCTAATGTCGTTTGTTTAGAAAACAAACATCTTCATTTCAAAACATTGTATTGTGTGAACTAAGCTAGTTCTGTTCTCGGAATGTGTTGCTTTCTTACAAAGACGTTTGAGTGCAGCAAGTTCAAACTTTCCTTGTGTGTGTAATCTAACAACATGTACCACGTAGCAGATTCGCCTCATTTCTAAAATAGTTTCTTTAAAAAACAATCATCTTCATTCCTGAAAACTGTTATGTGTGAAATGAGCTAGTTCTGTTCTCGGAATAAGTTGCTTTTTTCCGAAGAGTGTTGAATGCAGCAAGTTCAAACTTTCCTTGTTTGTGTAATCTAACAAGATGTACAACTTAGTAGATTCACTTCATTTCTAATGTAGTTTGTTTCAAAAAAAAAACATCTTCATTGCCAAACACTGTACTCTGTGAATTAAGCTAGTTCTGTTCTGGGAATCAGTTTTTTTCTTACAAAGACGCTTGAGTGCAGCAAGTTCAAATATTCCTACCTACTGTAATCTCAAAAGATGTAAAACTTGGTAGATTCACCTCATTTCTAAAGTAGTTTGTTTAGAAAACCAACATCTTCATTTCCAAACTCTGTATTGTGTGAAATGAGCTAGTTCTATTGGGATAAGTTGCTTTCTTACGAAGAGGGTTGAGGGCAGCAAGTACAATCTTTCCTTGTTCGTGTAAACTAACAAGATGTACAACTTAGTGGATTCGCCTGATTGCTAAAATATTTTGTTTAGAAATCAAACATCTTCATTGCCAAACACTGTATTGTGTGAAATGAGCTAGTTCTGTTGTTGGGATCAGTTCCTTTCTTACGAAGAGTTTTGAGTGCAGCAAGTCCAAACTTTCCTTGTTTGTGTAATATAACAAGATGTACAATTTAGTAGATGTTCCTTATTCCTAAAGTAGTTTGTTTAGAAAACAAACATCTTCATTGCCGAACACTGTACTGTTTGAAATGAGCTCTTTCTGTTTTCGGAATCAGTTGCTTTCTTACGAAGAAAGTTGGTGGCAGCAAGTTCAAACATTCCCACTTAGTGTAATCTAAGAAGATGTACAATTTAGTAGATTCATCTCATTTCTAAAGTAGTTTCTTTACAATACAAACATCTTCATGTGAAAACACTGTACTGTGTGAACTAAGCTAGTTCTGTTCTCGGAATGAGTTGCTTTCTTACGAAGACGTTTGAGTGCAGCAAGCTCAAACTTTCCTTGTTTGTGTAATCTAACAAGATGTACAACTTAGTAGATTCACAGTATTTCTAAGGTTGTTTGTTTACAAAACAAACATCTTCATTGCCGAACACTGTACTGTGTTAAATAATCTAGATCTTTTGTCGGAATCAGTTGCTCTCTTACGAGGAGTGTTGAGTGCAGCAAGTTCAAACTTTCCTTGGTTGTGTGATCTAACAAGATGTACAACTTAGTAGATTCGCCTTATTTCTAATGTCGTTTGTTAAGAAAACAAACATCTTCATTTCAAAACACTGTACTGTGTGAACTAATCTAGTTCTGTTCTTGGAATGACTTGCTTTCTTACGAAGACGTTTGCCTGCAGCAAGTTCAACCTTTCCTTGTTTGTGTAATCTAACAAGATGTACAACTTAGTAGATTCACCTCATTTTGAAAGTACTTTGTTTAGAAAACTAACATCTTCATTGCCAAAAACCGTACTCTGTGAATGAAGCTAGTTCTGTTCTCAGAATGAGTTGCTTTCTTACAAAGATGCTTGAGTGCAGCAAGTTCAAACTTTCCTTGTTTATGTAATCTAACAAGATGTACAACTTAGTAGAGTCGCCTTATGTCTAAAGTACTTTGCTTAGAAAACAAACATCTTCATTTCAAAACACTGTACTGTGTGAACTAAGCTAGTTCTGTCTCGGAATGTGTTTATTTCTTACGAAGACTGTTGAGTGCACCAAGTTCAAAGTTTCCTTCTTTGTGTACTCTAACAAGATGTACAACTTAGTAGATTTGCCTGATTTCTAAAGTAGTTTGTTCAGAAAACAAACATCTTCATTCCCAAAAACTGTACTCTGTAAAATAAGCTTGTTCTGTTTTCAGGATCCATTCCTTTCTTACGAAGACGGTTGAGTACAGCAAGTTCAAACTTTCCTTGTTTGTGTAATCTAACAAGATATACAACTTAGTAGATTCTCCTCATTTCTAAAGTCGTTTGTTTAGAAAACAAAGGTCTTAATTGCCTACCACTGTACTGTGTGAAATGAGTTAGTTCTCTTCTCATAATCACTTGCTTTCTTAAGAAGAGGGTTGACAGCAGCAAGTTCAAACTTTCCTTGTTTGTGTAATCAAAGAAGATGTACAACTTAGTAGATTCACCTGATTTCTAAGGTTCTTTGTTTACAAAACAAACATCTTCATTGCCGAACACTGTACTGTATGAAATAAGCTAGTTCTGTTGTCAGGATCAGTTGCTCTCTTACGAAGATTGTTGAGTGCAGCAAGTTCAAACTTTCTTTGGTTGTTGTATCTCACAAGATGTACAACTTAGTAGGTTCTCTTTATTTCTTAGGTTGTTTGTTTACAAAACAAACATCTTCATTGCTGAACACTGTACTGTGTGAAATAAGCTAGTTCTGTTGTCGGGATCAGTTGCTCTCTTAGGAAGAGTGTTGAGTGCAGCAAGTTCAAACTTTCCTTGGTTGTTTAATCTAACAAGATGTACAACTTAGTAGATTCGCCTTATTTCTAATGTTGTTTGTTTAGAAAACAAACATCTTCATTTCAAAACACTGTACTGTGTGAACTAATCTAGTTCTGTTCTCAGAATGAGTTGCTTTCTTACGAAGACGTTTCAGTGCAGCAAGACCAAACTTTCCTTGTTTGTGTAATCTAACTGATATGTGTGAAATGAGCTAGTTCTGTTCTCGGAATCAGTTGCTTTTTTAAGAAGAGTGTTGAATGCAGCAAGTTCAAACTTTCCTTGTTTGTGTAATCTAGCAAGATGTACAATTAGTAGATTCACCTCATTTCTAAAGTAGTTTGTTTAGAAAACAAACATCTTCATTGCCGAACACTGTACTCTGGGAATTAAGCTAGTTCTGTTCTGGGAATCAGTTTTTTTCTTACAAAGACGCTTGAGTGCAGCAATTTCAAACACTCCTAGGCAGTGTAATCTAAAAAGATGTATAACTTGGTAGATTCACCTCATTTCTAAAGTAGTTTGTTTAGGAAACCAACATCTTCATTGCCGAACACTGTACTGTGTGAAATGAGCTAGTTCTGTTGGGATAAGTTGCTTTCTTACGAAGAGTGTTGAGTACAGGAAGTTCAATCTTTCCTTGTTCGTGTAACCTAACAAGATGAACAACTTAGTAGATTCGCCTGATTGCTAAAGTAGTTTGTTTAGAAAACAAACATCCTCATTGCGGAACACTGTACTGTGTGATATAAGCTAGTTCTGTTCTCGGAATCAGGTGCTTTCTTACGAAGAGAGTTGATGGCAGCAAGTTCAAACATTCCTACTTAGTGTAATCTAAGAAGATGTACAATTTAGTAGATTCGCCTGATTTCTAAAGTAGTTTGTTTAGAAATCAAACATCTTCATTGCCGAACACTGTATTGTGTGAAATGAGCTAGTTCTGTTGTCGGGATCAGTTCCTTTCTTACGAAGAGTGTTGAGTGAAGCAAGTTCAATCTTTCCTTGTTTGTGTAATCTAACAAGATGTACAATTTAGCAGATTTTCCTTATTTCTAAAATAGTTTGTTTAGAAAACAAACATCTTCATTGCCGAATACTGTACTTTGTGAAATGAGCTTGTTCTGTTGGGATCAGTTGCTTTTTTATGAAGAGTGTTGAGTGCAGCAAGTTCAATCTTTCCTTGTTAGTGTAATCTAACAAGATTCACAATTTAGCAGATTCGACTGATTGCTAAAGTAGTTTGTTTAGAAATCAAACATCCTCATTGCCGAACACTGTACTGTGTGATATAAGCTAGTTCTGTTCTCGGAATCAGTTGCTTTCTTACGAAGAGAGTTGATGGCAGCAAGTTCAAACATTCCTACTTTGTGTAATCTAACGAGATGTACAACTTAGTAGAATCGCCTGATTTCTAAGGTTTGTACAGAAAACAAACATCTTCATTTCCTAACACTGTATTGTGTGAAATGAGCTAGTTCTGTTGTCGGGATCAGTTCCTTTCTTTACGAAGAGTGTTGAGTGAAGCAAGTTCAATCTTTCCTTGTTTGTGTAATCTAACAAGATGTACAATTTAGTAGATTTTCCTTATTTCTAAAATAGTTTGTTTAGAAAACAAACATCTTCATTGCCGAATACTGTACTTTGTGAAATGAGCTTGTTCTGTTGGGATCAGTTGCTTTTTTATGAAGAGTGTTGAGTGCAGCAAGTTCAATCTTTCCTTGTTAGTGTAATCTAACAAGATTCACAATTACTAGATTCGACTGATTGCTAAGTAGTTTGTTTAGAAATCAAACATCCTCATTGCCGAACACTGTACTGTGTGATATAAGCTAGTTCTGTTCTCGGAATCAGTTGCTTTCTTACGAAGAGAGTTGATGGCAGCAAGTTCAAACATTCCTACTTTGTGTAATCTAACGAGATGTACAACTTAGTAGAATCGCCTGATTTCTAAGGTTTGTATAGAAAACAAACATCTTCATTTCCTAACACTGTACTGTGTGAAATAAGCTAGTTCTGTGTTCGGGATCAGTTGCTCTCTTACGAAGAGTGTTGGGTGCAGCAAGTTCAAACTTTCTTTCTTTTTGTAATCTAACGAGATGTACAACGTAGTAGATTCGACTGATTGCTAAAGTAGTTTGTTTAGAAAAGAAACATCTTCATTGGCGACCAGTGTACTCTGTGAAATAAGCTTCTTCTGATTTGGGGATCCGTTTCTTTCTTACAAAGACGGTTGAGTACAGCAATTTCAAACTTTCCTTGTTTGTGTAATCTAACAAGATATACAACTTAGTAGATTCCACTCATTTCTAAAGTAGTTTGTTTAGAAAACAAACATCTTAATTGCCTAGCACTGTACTGTGAGAAATGAGTTAGTTCTGTTCTCGGAATCAGTTGCTTTCTTACGAAGAGGGTTTACAGCAGCAAGTCCAAACTTTCCTTGTTTGTGTAATCTAACAAGATGTACAACTTAGTAGATTCACCTCACTTCTAAAGTAGTTTGTTTAGAAAACAAACATCTTCATTTCCAAACACTGTACTCTGTGAAATCAGCTAGTTCTATTGTCGGGATCAGATGCTTTCTTATGAAGAGTGTTGAGTGCAGCATGTTCAAACTTTTCTTGGTTGTGTAATCTAAGGAGATGTACAATTTAGTAGATACGCCTTATGTCTATAGTACTTTCTTTAGAAAACAAACATCTTCATTTCTGAAAACTGTTATGTTTGAAATGACCTAGTTCTGTTCCCGGAATGAGTTGCTTTCTTACTAAGAGGGTTGAGTGCAGCAAGTTCAAACTTTCCTTGTTTGTGTAATCTAACAAGATATACAACTTAGTAGTTTCTCCTTTTTTCTAAAGTAGTTTGTTTAGAAAACAAAAATCCTCATTGCGGAACACTGTACTGTGTGAACTAAGCTAGTTCTGTTCTCGGAATGAGTTGCTTTCTTACGAAGAGGGTTGAGTGCAGCAAGTTCAACTTAGTAGATTCACCTCATTTCTAAAGTAGCAGGCTCCCAGCGGCTTCGCTCCACCCCTTGGGCACCCCAGCAGCTCCACTTCACTCAGCGGGCTCCCTAACGGATCGGCGCCAAGGCTCCAACCCTCCGTTCAAAGCTGCCACCCAGATCAGCTAAGCCCTGCTGTGTTTCCGCTGCAAATGCCGCCCGAACAAACAAAAAAAAAGGGGGGACTTTTCAACCTCATCAGTCTCCTCACAGAGCCCAGAAATCAAAGAAAAATCTGCGGACCTACTGAAAGAGACACACACCATGAGCTGCTGCAGGCTTCCTGAACTCACCCATCCCCCAACCATCAGTTTCCCCAGGGTGTTGGTAGAATCGAGCCCCTAGTGGCAGATTTGATCCACATCGCCAACACCAGACCCAGCATACCTGACCCAAGCTCCACAGCTCAGGGAACGAGGTGGGCACCCAGCATTGGTGAGTTTAAAAGCCACAGCAAAAGATAACAAAGGCTTGCATTGGAAGTGCTAACCACTCCTTCCAGGCCAAGGCAGGGTATGTATTACATATTTGGGGGTGGCTTTACCATTTTCAAATAAGCTGAATATGAGTGGTTGAATATTGCTATCTGTACTACTTATAGATTTAAAGGGCCTTTATCTTTTGCTTCAGTTATTATTGAGGACAGGGTCTGATTCCCAAGCTGACAGGACTAAGGGTGTGGACCATCACATGCCCTTAGGGATTTTGACCCTATAGGACTGTTTTTCAATTCTCACACTTGTATACTCTGTGTTCATGTTAATTGAATGTGTATTTTGCTTTGTTGAAGTTTAGAACTTGCCTCTAAATTGCTCCACCCGTCCACTACAATACTTGCTTAACAAGCAAACTCAACAGCTAGGAGTACTTCTACTTAGGTACAAGTGCTACACTTGACACCTTAAACTCATATCCTGAAATTATATAAAGGTGGATCACAACACCTAAGAACACTGAAGATAAATAGGAAACCTAAGCATCAAATCAATCCAGGATGCATAAGTCACTACATTATAATACAAGAAACACAAAGAATAAAGACAATGCAATCCCACCAAAAATTACAAATCCATCAGAAGGGTTCACCAATGAGACTGTTTTAGATGAAATTCCTGACAAAGATTTCAAGGGAATGATGATATCTATGCTCAAAGAAATGAAAGAAGAAATGAAAGCAATCCGAGAAGAAAACAAAGGAATCAGACAAGAAAACAAACTGTTGAAGGAGATTACAGAGAAACAGTTTAATGAAATTAAAAGGTCATTAGAGGACATGAATAAGGAAATAGAACTACTGAAGAAAAACCAGGCTGAAATCCTAGCCCTGAAGAACACAGTCAGTGAAATAAAAAACTCTGTGGAAAGTCTCACTAGTAGAATGGATGAAGGAGAGGACAGAATATCTAAACTAGAAGACCAGGTGGCAGACCTATCACAGTCCAACAAAGAGAAAGACAAGCTAATAGAAAGGTATGGATGGGAACTCCAAGACATGCGGGACACTATGAAAAGATCAAACATAAGAATTCAAGGTATAGCAGAAGGGGAAGAATTTCAATCCAGAGGCTTAGTAGGTGTTTTCCACAAAATCATAGAAGAAAATTTTCCCCAAATTGGGAAAGAAATGCCAATGCAGATACAAGAAGCATTTAGAACACCAAACAGACAAAACCTAGAAAGATCCTCTTCTCGCCATGTTATAATTAAACTACTAAATACGCAAACCAAAGAAAATATATTGAAAGCAGTTAGAGAGAAAAAGCAAATGACATGTAAGGGGAAACCCATCAGGGTCACAGCAGATTACTCAACACAAACCTTCAAAGCCAGAAGGGCCTGGAGTGATGTATTCCAAGTTCTGAAAGATAAAAACTGTCAGCCAAGATTACTTTATCCTGCAAAGATTTCTATCCAAATTGATGGAGAAATAAGGACATTCCACAACAAAGATAGGCTAAAGGAATTTTTGGCAACTAAACCAGCTCTACAGAAAATACTTGCAGGAACCATTCATGCTGAAAAAAAGCAAAACACACACAGCAGGAATTAGGAAAAAAGAAATCATACTCAACAGTTAGAACAAGTGAGTAAAACAAAAACCAGGAAGAACTACAAACAAGAAAAATGGACAGATCAAATACATATCTTTCAATAATAACTCTTAATATCAATGGCCTCGATGCCCCAACCAAAAGACATAGACTTGCAGACTGGATTAAAAAGCAGGATCCTAGCATCTGTTGCCTCCAGGAAACTCACCTCTGATTAAAAGATAGAAACTTTCTTAAGGTGAAAGGTTGGAAAAAGATATTTCAAGCAAATGGACCTAGAAAACAAGCAGGGCTTGCCATCCTAATTTCTGACAGGATAGACTTCAAACCAACATTAGTGAGGAGAGATAAAGCAGGTCACTTTGTACTGGTTAAAGGAACACTTCAACAGGAGGATATCACAATCCTAAACATTTATGCTCCCAACACGGGGGCCCCCAATTACATCAAACAAACACTATCGGACTTAAGGTCAGAGATAACACCTAACACAATAGTAGTGGGTGACTTCAATGCCCCGCTCTCATCACTTGACAGGTCTACCCAACAAAAAATAAACAGAGAGACATCTGCATTAAATGATATCATGGAACAAATGGACCTAACAGATATATACAGAACATTCCATCCAAATTCTGCAGAATATACATTCTTCTCAGCGGCACATGGGACATTCTCTAAAATAGACCATAGGATAGGACACAAATCAAATCTTAACAAATACAGAAAAATTGAAATAATCCCTTGTATGCTATCTGACCACAATGGGATTAAACTGCAAATCAACAACAAGAAAAACTACAGAGCATACAGAAATTCATGGAGACTAAACAGTACATTATTGAATGATGTATGGCTCATTGAAGAAATCAAAAAGGAAATCAAGAAATTCATACAATCAAATGATGATGAGAATACAACATACCAAAACCTTTGGGACACAATGAAGGCAGTCCTACGAGGGAAATTTATAGCTCTAAGTGCCTATATTAAGAAATTAGAGAGTTCACAACTAAACAATTTAATGCTTCACCTTAAGGCCTTGGAAAGAGAAGAACAAGGCAAACCAAAAATCAGTAGACGGGAAGAAATAATAAAGGTTAGGGCAGAAATTAATGAAATGGAAGCCAAAAAAACAATCAAAAAAATCAATGAATCAAAGAGTTGGTTCTTTGAAAGGATTAACAAGATTGATAAACCCTTAGCAAATCTGACCAAAAGAAAGAGAGACGAGACAAAAATTGATAAAATTAGAGATGAAAAAGGCAACATCACAACAGATACCAAAGAAATTCAGAAAATCATACGGACATACTTTAAGAATATATATGCCTCTAAGTTTGAAAACCTGAAAGAAATGGATGATTTCCTTGATTTATATGACCTACCAAAATTAAATCAAGATGAGATAAACCATTTAAACAGACCTATAACAACTACAGAGATCCAAGCAGTCATAAAAAGTCTCCCAACTAAAAAAAGCCCAGGCCCAGATGGATTCACTGCTGAATTTTACCAGACATTCCTGGAAGATCTAACACCAATGCTTCTCAAACTTTTCCATAAAATAGAAGAGGAAGGAATTTTACCGAAATCCTTCTATGAAGCCAGCATCACCCTGATACCCAAACCGGACAAAGACAGATCAAAAAAAGAAAATTATAGACCAATCTCCCTCATGAACATAGATGCAAAAATTCTCAACAAAATAGTGGCAAACAGAATACAAGAATATATCAGAAAGATTATTCACCCTGACCAAGTAGGCTTTATCCCAGAGATGCAGGGATGGTTCAACATATGCAAATCCATAAATGTAATACACCATATAAATGGTCTGAAGGACAAAAATCACATGGTCATCTCAATAGATGCAGAAAAGGCATTTGACAAAATCCAACACCCCTTCATGTTGAAAGTATTACAGAAACTGGGAATAGAAGGAACATATCTCAACATACTAAAAGCTATTTATGACAAACCTACAGCCAACATAATACTAAATGGGGAAAAACTTGAAGCTTTTCCTCTAAATTCAGGAACAAGACAAGGGTGTCCACTTTCCCCACTATTATTTAATATAGTACTGGAAGTCTTAGTCATAGCAATAAGGCAAGAGACACTCATAAAGGGGATACAAATCGGAAGGGAAGAGGTCAAATTATCATTATTTGCAGATGATATGATTCTATACATAACAGACCCTAAAGACTCTACCAGCAAACTGTTAGAGCTGATAAACACTTTTAGCAATGTAGCAGGATAAAAAATAAACACACAGAAATCAGTAGCTTTTCTATACACTAACAACAAACATGCAGAGGATGAAATCAGGGAATCTCTCCCATTCACAATTGCCTCAAAAAAAATAAAATACCTTGGAATAAACTTTACCAAGGAAGTGAAGGATCTCTACAATGAGAACTTTAAAAAACTCGAGAGACAAATTGCAGAAGACACAAGGAAATGGAAAGACATTCCATGCTCCTGGATTGGAAGAACCAATATTGTGAAAATGTCAATCTTACCAAAAGCAATCTACACTTTTAATGCGATCCAGATTAAAATCCCAATAGCATTCTTCACAGAAATAGAAAAAACAATACTAAAATTCATCTGGAAACACAAAAAACCTCGAATAGCCAAAACAATTTTGCGTAACAAAAATCAGGCAGGTGGTATAACCATACCCGATTTTATATTATACTACAAAGCCATAGTAACAAAAACAGCATGGTATTGGCACAAGGACAGACAGGTAGATCAATGGAACAGAATAGAAGACCCAAATATTAATCCAGGCAGCTACAGCTACCTGATTTTTGACAAAAATGCCAAAAATATTCATTGGAGAAAAGATAGCCTCTTTAACAAGTGGTGCTGGGAAAACTGGACATCGGTATGTAAAAGAATAAACATAGATCCTTGTCTCTCTCCTTGCACAAGAGTCAAGTCCAAATGGATAAGAGACCTTAATATCAGACCTGAAACTCTGAAACTGCTAGAGGAAAAAGTAGGGGAAACTCTTCAACATATTGGAATAGGCAAGGACTTTCTGAATATAACTCCAATTGCTCAGAGAATAAAACCACTAATCAGCCACTGGGACCTTCTGAAAATACAAAGCTTTTGTACAGCAAAGGACATTGTGAATAGAGCAAAAAGACAACCTACAGAATGGGAGAAAATCTTTGCCAGTTATACATCTGACAGAGGATTAATATCCAGAATATACAAAGAACTCAAAAAACAGAATAGCAAGAATTCAAACAACCCAGTTAAAAAATGGGCTACGGAACTAAATAAAGAATTCATGGAAGATGAAATACAGATGGCATATAAACATCTAAAAAAATGTTCTACATCCTTAGCCATCAGGGAAATGCAAATTAAAACCACGTTGAGATTCCATTTCACTCCTGTCAGAATGGCTGCCATCAAGAAAACAAATGACAATAAGTGTTGGCGTGGATGTGGAAAAACAGGAACTCTTCTACACTGCTGGTGGGAATGCAAGTTGGTCCAGGCACTGTGGAAATCAGTGTGGAGGTTCTTGAGACAGCTAGAAATAGATTTACCATATGATCCAGCTATAGAACTCCTAGGCATATATCCAGAGGACTCTTCTCACTTCCTTAGAGATACTTGCAAAACCATGTTTATTGCTGCTCTATTCACAATAGCTAGGAAATGGAAGCAGCCTAGATGTCCCTGCACAGATGAGTGGATAATAAAGATGTGGTACATTTACACAATGGAGTTCTATTCAGCGGTAAAGAAAAATGAAATTATGAAATTTGCAGGGAAATGGATGGATCTGGAAAGGATTATACTTAGTGAGGTAACCCAGGCTCAGAAAGCCAAACGTCACATGTTCTCTCTCATATGTGGATCCTAGCTACCAATGTATAGACTTGTGTGTGAACTGGAACCAAAAATAGGTACCAGAAACCAGTAAGCGGGTAAAAGGCTATAAGGGAGGGAAGAAAGGGAAGGACTTAAGTGCATGGTAATGCACATATGTAAGTAGAAGAACTGAGTACAGGGAGGGGAATGGCCTAAGCGAGGCCATGGGAAGAGAATGCATACAAAAAGGGCAGGGGGAGGGTCAATCTAAACTCAAGATATTATCAATAAGACATATGTAAAATTACTTTTTTGAATAAGGGCACGTCTAGAAGATGTAGACTGTTACTAGAAAATTTTCAGTACCTGGGATGGAATACCTTTCAGTGAGTTGTTGGCCAAGGAGGTCCTGGTAGCCTCCAAAACATTAAGGCTTTTGCCAAAGCCCTTGGTTTCCCTAGAGAAACAGATAGTAAGACCCTATTGCTGAAGACATCTCATGCCTGAGAGGCATGGTCACTGAGAAAGCAAGCTGATGCTGACCAGAAAACCTTATCCCTGTAGACCAGCCAATTGAAAGCTGGAAAAAGCTGCACTGCACGCAGCATATGGGAGACGGAAGACATCAACAGTGAAAACAGTGGATGCTGAATATTCAAGTTTGGCCAGACAGGCCCAATGACTGAACGAGTGCAATAGTGGCGTGTCTATTCTTGGGGTAACCAACTGCTCCATAATTGGACTGAAGGCCCTCTCTATGGGAGGGAATACATACCTGGTACTGAAAGACCTAAGTAAAAGTCTATGGTAGGTGAGGTCATGAGCCTTGGGGGTATAAGCCTGCTCATGTTTGACTAAATGTATATATTATTCCCACCAAGCTGCCCTGGGGACACTACACTAAATGTTCAGGTTCACATATTAACGCTACTCTCACTTCTGGCTAGAGAAGCTTCTCTTTTCAGATGGTGATGACCACTGGGATGACCCAAAAGGCAACATAGTGCTGAGAAGAAGGGATGGAGGAGTGTCTAGCACTGAAACACCTCTGTCACACCCTCCAATGGCTCAGGGACCATTGCGGAAGAGGGGGCGGATAGAATGGAAGAGCCAAAGGAACGATATGACCTCTTACAATGCAACTGCCAAGACAGAAATTGGCCTCGATAACCATGATCTTGTAGTGCCTAGCAATACCTTTGCAAGACCCTCAAAATAGAAGAGAAAGATGATGTCATCAAATAAGGAAAGAGACTAATGGAGAGAAGGAGGGGATATGGTGGAGATGGGAGTTCTAAAGTGGAATGGAGGAGGGGAGGGAAATATCAGGTGGGGTTTTTTTTGGTATGTAAGATTAAAAGTCAATAAAAAATAATGATTAAAAAAAGAGTGTTGAGTGCAACAAGTTCAAACTTTCCTTGTTTGTGTAATCTAACAAGATGTACAACTTAGTAGAATCAATTCATTTCTGAAGTAGTTTGTTTAGAAAGCAAACATCTTCATTGCCGCACACTGTACTCTGTGAATTAAGCTAATTCTGTTCTTGAAATCAGTTCCTTTCTTACAAAGACGCTTGAGTGCAGCAAGGTCAAACTTTCCTTGTGTGTGTAATCTAACAAGATGTACAACTTAGTAGATTCGCCTTATGTCCAAAGTACTTTGTTTAGAAAACAAACATCTTCATTTCAAAACACTGTACTGTGTGAACTAAGCTAGTTCTGTTCTCGGAATGAGTTGCTTTCTTACGAATAGGGTTCATTTCTGCAAGTTGAAACTTTCCTTGTTCGGTTAATCTAACAAGGTGTACAACTTAGTAGAATCGCCTGATTTCTAAGGTTATTTGTTTAGAAAACAAACATCCTCATTGCTGAACACTGTACTGTGTGAAATAAGCTGGTTATGTTGCCGGGATCAGTTGCTCTCTAACGAAGAGTGTTGGGTGCAGCAAGTTGAAACTTTCCTTGGTTGTGTAATCTAACAAGATGTACAACTTAGTATATTTGCCTTATATCTAATATTGTTTGTTTAGAAAACAAACATCTTCATTTCAAAACAATGTATTCTGTGAACTAAGATAGTTCTGTTCTGGGAATGAGTTGCTTTATTATGAAGACGTTTGAGTGCAGCAAGTTCAAACATTCCTTGTTTGTGTAATCTAACAAGATGTACAACTTAGTAGATTCGCCTCATTTCTAAAATAGTTTCTTTAAAAAACAATCATCTTCATTTCTGAAAACTGTTATGTGTGAAATGAGCTAGTTCTGGTCTCGGAATCAGTTGCTTTCTTACAAAGAGGGTTGAGTGCAGCAAGTTGAAACTTTCCTTGTTTGTGTAATCTAACAAGATGTACAACTTAGTAGATTCACCTGATTGCTAAAGTAGTTTGTTTAGAAAACAATCATCTTCATTTCAGAACACAGTAATGTGTGAAATGCGCTATTTCTGTTCTCGGCATCAGTTGCTGGCTTACAAAGAGGGTTTACGGCAGTAAGTACAAACTTTCCTTCTTTCTGTTATCTAACAAGATGTACAACTTAGTAGATTCACCTCATTTCTAAAGTAGTTTGCTTAGAAAACAAACATCTTCATTGCCTAACACTGTATTGTGAGAAATGAGCTAGTTCTGTTCTCGGAATCAGTTGCTTTCTTACAAAGCAGTTTGAGTGCAGCAAGTTCAAATATTCCTAGTTAGTGTAATCTAGGAAGATGTAGAATTTAGTAGATTCTTCTGATTTCTAATGTAGTTTCTTTAGAAACCAAACATCTTCATTGTACTGTGTGAAATGAGCTTGTTCTGTTCTCGGAATCAGTTGCTTTCTTACGAAGAGGGTTGAGCGCAGCAAGTTCAAACTTTCCTTGTTTGTGTAATCTAACAAGATGTATAACTTAGAAGATTCACCTAATTTCTAAAGTAGAAAACAAACCTTTTCGTTGCTGAGCATTGTACTGTGTGAAATAAGTTAGTTCTTTTCTCGGAAACAGTTGCTTTCCTACGTAGAAGGTTGAGTGCAACAAGTTCAAACATTCCTAGTTAGTGTAATCTAAGAAGATGTACAATTTTGTAGATTCGCCTTATTTCTAAAGTAGTTTGTTTACAAAACAAACATCTTCATTTCAAAACACTGTACTGTGTGAACCAACCTAGTTGTGTTCTCAGAATGAGTTGCTTTCTTACGAAGATGGTTGAGTGCAGTAAGTTCAAACTTTACTTGTTTGTGTAATCTAACAAGATGTACAACGTAGTAGATTCGGCTCATTTCTAAAGTTGTTTGTTTAGAAAACAATCATCTTCATTTCCGGAACCTGTACTGTGTGAAATAAGCTTGTTCTGTTCTCGGAATTGGTTGCTTTCTTACAAAGAGTGTTGAGTGCACCAATTTCAAACTTTCCTTGTTTGTGTGATCTAACAAGATGTACAACTTAGTAGATTCGCCTGATTTCTAAAGTAGTTTGTTTAGAAAACAAACACCTTCATTGCCCAACAGTGTACTCTGTGAAATAAGCTAGTTCTGTTTTAGCAATCCGTTCCTTTCTTACAAAGACGGTTGAGTACAGGAAGTTGAAACTTTCCTTGTTTGTGTAATCTAACAAGATATACAAGTTCGTAGTTTCACCTCATTTCTAAAGTAGTTTGTTTACAAAACAAATATATTCCTTTGTGAATACTGTACTGTGTCAAATGAGCTAGTTTTGTTCTCGGAATCCCTTGCATTCTTTGGAATAGGGTTGATGGCAGCAAGTTGAAACATTCCTAGTTAGTGTAATCTAAGAAGATGTACAAGTTAGTAGATTCGCCTCATTTCTAAAGTAGTTTGTTTAGAAAACAAACGTCTTCATTTGAAAACACTGAACTGTGTGAATTAAGCTAGTTCTGTTGTCAGAATGAGTTGCTTTCTTACGAAGACGGTTTAGTACAGCAAGTTGAAACTTTCCTGTTTTGTGTAATCTCACAAGATGCACAACGTAGTAGATTCGCCTCATTTCTAAAGTAGTTTGTTTTGAAAACAAACATTTTCATGTCCGAAAATTGTACTGTTTGAAATGAGCAGGTTCTTTTCTCGGAATCAGTTGCTTTCTTACGAATAGGGTTGAGTGCAGCAAGTTCAAACTTTCCTTGTTTGTGTAATCTAAGAAGATGTACAATTTAGTAGATTTGCTTCATTTCTAAAGTAGTTAGTTTAGAAAACTGACATCTTTATTTCAAAACACTGTACTGTGTGACATAAGCTAGTTCTGTTCTCGGAATCCGTTGCATTCTTACGAAGACGGTTGAGTGCAGCAAGTTCAAACTTTCTTTGTTTGTGTAATCTAACAAGATGTAAAACTTAATAGATTTGCCTGATTTCTAAAGTAGTTTGTTTAGAAAACAAACATCTTCATTGCCAAACACTGCACTGTGTGAAATGAGCTAGTTCTGTTCTCGTAATCAGTTGCTTTCTTACAAAGACTTTTGAGTGCAGCAAGTTCAAATATTCCTAGTTAGTGTAATCTAAGAAGACGTACAATTTATTAGATTCTCCTCATTTCTAAAGTAGTTTCTTTAGGAAACAAACATCTCCATTGCCGAGCACTGTACTGTGTGAAATGAGCTAGTTCTGTTCTCGGAATCAGTTGCTTTTTTACGAAGAGGGTTGAGGGCAGCAAGTTCAAACTTTCCTTTTTTATGTAATCTAACAAGATATATAACTTAGTAGATTAACCTGATTTTGAAAGTAGTTTGTTGAGAAAACAAACATTTTCATTGCCGAACACTGTACTGTGTGAAATAAGTTAGTTCTTTTCTCGGAATCAGTTGCTTTCCTAGGAAGAATGTTGAGTGCAAGAAGTTCAAACATAACGAGTTAGTGTAATCTAGGAGATTCGCCTCATTTCCAAAGTAGTTTGTTTAGAAAACAAACATCTTCATTTCAAACACTGTACTGTGTGAACCAAGCTAGTTGTGTTCTCAGAATGAGTTGTTTGTGTAATCTAACGATCATGTTTATTTCCGGCAACTGTACTGTGTGAAATGAGATAGTTTTGTTCTCGGAATCAGTTGCTTTCTTATGAAGAGTGTTGAGTGCAGCAATTTCAAACTTTCCTTGTTTGCGTAATCTAACAAGATGTACAACTTAGTAGATTCACCTGATTTCTAAAGTAGTTTGTTTAGAAAAGAAACATCTTCATTGCAGAACACTGTACTCTGTGAAATAAGCTACTTCTGTTTTCGGGATCCGTTACTTTCTTGTAAAGACGGTTGAGTACAGCAAGTTCAAACTTTCCTTGTTTGTGTAATCTAACAAGTTATACAACTTCGTAGATTCGACTGATTTCTAAAGTAATTTTTTTGGAATACAAACATCTTCATTTGCGAAAACTGTACTGTGTCAAATGAGCTAGTTCTGTTCTTGGAATCAGTTGTTTTCTTAGGAAGAGGGTTGATGACAGCAAGTTCAAACATTCCTAGTTAGTGTAATCTAAGAAGATGTACAATTTAGTAGATTCGCCTCATTTCTATAGTACTTTGTTTAGAAAAGAAACACCTTCATTTGAAAACACTGTTCTGTGTCAAATAACCTAGTTCTGTTCTCGGAATGACTTGCTATCTTAAGAAGAAGGTTTAGTGCAGGAAGTTCAAACTTTCCTTTTTTGTGTATTATAACAAGATGTAAAACGTGGTAGATTCGCTTCATTTCTAAAGTAGTTTGTTTAGAAAACAAACACCTTCATTTCAAAACACTGTACTGTCTGAACTAAGCTAGTTCTGTTCACGGAATGAGTTGCTTTCTTATGAAGCCATTTGAGTGCAGCAAGTTCAAACTTTCCTTTTTTGTGTAATCTAAAAAGATGTACTATTTAGTAGATTCACCTGATTTCTAAAGTAGTTTGTTTAGAAAACAAGCACCTTCATTGCCGAACACTGTACTTTGTGAAATAAGCTAGTTCTGTTCTCGGAATTAGTTGGTTTCTTACGAAGACGGATGAGTACAGCAAGTTCAAACTTCTGGAGTTAGTGTAATCTAAGAAGATGTACAATTTAGTAGATTCGCCTGATTTCTAAAGTAGTTTCTTTAGAAAACAAACATCTTCACTGCTGAACACAGGACTCTATGAAATAAGCTAGTTCTCTTTCTGGATCTGTTCATTTCTTACGAAGACGGTTTAGTACAGCAAGTTCAAACATTCCGAATTAGTGTAATCTAAGAAGATGTACTATTTAGTAGATTCACCTTATTTCTAAAGTAGTTGGTTTAGAAAACAAACATCATCCTTTGATAACACTCTACTGTGTGAAATAAGCTAGTCCTCTTTTGGGAATGTGTTGCTTTCTTACGAAGATGGTTTAGTGCAGCAAGTTCAAACTTTCCTTTTTTGTGTAATCCAACAAGTTGTACAATGTAGTAGATTTGCCTCGTATCTAAAATAGTTTGTTTAGAAAACAAACGTCTTAATTTCCGAAAAGGGTACTGTGTGAAATGAGCTAAATCTGTTGTTGGGATCAGCTGCTTTCTTACGAAGAGGGTTGAGTGCAGCAAGTTCAAACTTTCCTTGTTTTTGTAATCTAACAACATATATAAAGTAGTAGATTCACCTCATTTCTAAAGCAGTTTGTTTAGAAAACAATCATCTTCATTTCCGAAAACTGTACTGTGTGAAATGAGCTAGTTCTGTTCTCGGAACCAGTTCCTTTCTTACGAAGAGGGTTTAGGGCAGCAATTTGAAACTTTCCTTGTTTGTGTAATCTAACAAGATGTACAACTGAGCAGATTCACCTCAATTCAAAAGTACTTTGTTTAGAAAAAAAACATCTTCATTGCCGAACAGTGTCTCTGTGAAAAAAACTAGTTCTGTTGTTGGGATCAGTTGCTTTCTTACGAAGAGTGTTGAGTGCAGCAAGTTCAAACTTTCCTTGGTTGTGTAATCTAAGAATATGCACAATTTAGTAGATTCTCCTCATTTCTAAAGCAGTTTCTTTAGGAAACAAACAGCTTCATTGCCGAGCACTGTACTGTGTGAAATCAGCTAGTTCTGTTCTCGGAATCACTTGCTTTCTTGCGAAGAGGGTTGAGTGCTGCAAGTTCAAACTTTCCTTGTTTGTGAAATCTAACAATATGTACAAGTTATTATATTCACCTTATTTCTGAAGTAGTTTGTTTACAAAACAAACATCTTCATTTCCAAATACTGTACTGTGTGACATAAGCTAGTTCTGTTCTCGGAATCAGTTGCTTTCCTATGAAGAAGGTTGAGTGAAGCAAGTTCAAACATTCCTAGTTAGTGTAATCTAAGACGATGTACAATTTAGTAGATTCGCCTTATTTCTAAAGTAGTTTGTTTAGAAAAAAAACATATTCATTTCAAAACACTGTACTGTGTGAACTAAGCTATTTCTGTTCTCGGAATGATTTGCTCTCCTACGAAGATGGTTGAGTGAAGCAAGTTCAAACGTACCTTGTTTGTGTAATCTAATAAGATGTACAACTTAGTAGATTCGCCTCATTTCTAAAGTACTTTGTTTAGAAAACAATCATCTTCATTTCCAAAAACTGTACTGTGTGAAATGAGCTAGTTCTGTTCTCGTTATCAGTTGCTTTCTTACGAAGAGGGTTTAGGGCAGCAAGTTCAAACTTGCCTTTTATGTGTATCCAAACAAGATGTACAACTTAGTAGATTCACCTCATTTCTAAAGTAGTTTGTTTAGAAAAGAAACATCTTCATTTCCGAAAACTGTACTGTGTGAAATCAGCTGGTTCTGTTCTCGGAAACATTTGCGTTCCTATGAAGAAGGTTGAGTGTATCAAATTCAAACATTCCAAGTTAGTGTAATCTAAGAAGATGTACAATTTAGTAGATTCTCCTCATTTCTAAAGTAGTTTGTTTAGAAAACAAACATCTTCAGTTCAAAACACGGCACTCTGTGAAATAAGCTAGTTCTGTTCTCGGAATGAGTTGCTTTCTTACGAAGAAGGTTTAGTGCAGCAAGTTCAAACTTTCCTTTTTTGTGTAATCTCACAAGATGTACAACATAGTAGATTCGCCTCATTTCTAAAGTAGTTTGTTTAGTAAACAAACATCTTCATTTCCGAAAACTTTAATGTGTGAAATGAGCTAGTTCTGTTCTCGGAATCAGTTGCTTTCTTATGAAGAGGGGTGAGTGCAGCAATCTCAAACTTTCCTTGTTTATGTAATCTAATGAGATGTAAAACTTAGTAGATTCGCCTCATTTCTAAAGTAGTTTTTGTAGAAAACAAACATCTTCATTGCCGAACACTGTACTGTGTGAAATAAGCTAGTTCTGTTCTCAGAATCAGTTGCTTTCCTAAGAAGAAGGTTGAGTGCAGCAAGTTCAAACATCCCGAGTTAGTGTAATCTAAGAAGATGTACAACTTAGTAGATTCGCCTCATTTGTAAAGCAGTTTGTTTAGAAAACAATCATCTAACAAGAAGTACAACTTAGTAGATTCACCTCATTTCTAAAGTAGTTTGCTGAGAAAAGAAACATCTTCATTTCAGAACACTGTACTGTGTGAAATGAGCTAGTTCTGTTCTCTGAATCTGTTCTTTCTTTCGAAGAGGGTTGAGTGCAGCAAGTTCATACTTTCCTTCTTTGTACAATCTTACGAGATGTACAACTTAGTAAATTCGCCTGATTTCTAAAGTAGTTTCTTTAGAAAACAAACATCTTCACTGCCGAACACAGTACTCTGTGAAATAAGGTAGTTCTGTTTTCGGGATCCTTTCCTTTCTTACGAAGACGGTTGAGTACAGGAAGTTCAAACTTTCCTCCTTTGTGTAATATAACAAGATATACAACTTAGTAGATTCGCCTCATTTCTAAAGTAGTTTGTTTAGAAAACAAACATCTTAATTGACGAGCACTGTACTGTGTGAAATGAGCTAGTTCTGTTCTCAGAATGAGTTGCTTTCTTACGAAGAGCGTTCACGGCAGAAAGTTCAAACTTTCCTTGTTTGTGTGATCTAACAAGATGTACAACTTAGTAGATTCGCTTCATTTCTAAAGTAGTTTGTTTAGAAAACAAACATCTTCATTTCCAAAAACTGTACTGTGTGAAATGACCTAGTTCTGTTCCTCGAATCAGTAGCTTTCCTACGAAGAAGGTTGAGTGCAGCAACTTCAAGCATTCTAAGTTGGTGTAATCTAAGAAGATGTACAGTTATTAGATTCAACTCATTTCCAAAGTAGTTTCTTTAGAAAAGAAACATATTCATTTCAAAACACTGTACTGTGTGAACTAAGCTAGTTCTGTTCTAGGAATGAGTTGCATCAAGGAATACGGTTGAGTGCAGCAAGTTCAAACTTCCCTTGTTTGTGTAATCTAACAAGATGTAAAACTTAGTAGATTCACCTCATTTCTAAAGTAGTTTGTTTAGAAAACAATCATATTCATTTCCGAAAACTGTACTGTGTGAAATGAGCTAGTTCTGTCCTCTTAATCAGTTCTTTCTTACGAAGAGGGTTGAGTGCAGCAAGTTCAAACTTTCCTTGTTTGTGCAATTTAACAAGATGTACCACTTAGTAGATTTGCCTCATTTCTAAAGTAGTTTGTTTAGAAAACAATCATCTTCATTTCTGAAAACAGTAATGTTTAAAATGAGCTAGTTCTGTTCTCGGAATCAGTTGCTCTCTTTTAAAGAGGGTTTACGGAAGAAAGTTCAAACTTTCCTTCTTTCTGTAATCTAACAAGATGTACAACTTAGTAAATTCACCTCATTTCTAAAGTAGTTTGCTTAGAAAAGAAACATCTTCATTGCCAAACACTGTACTGTGTGAAATGAGATAGATCTGTTTTCGGTATCAATTGCTTTCTTACGATGATTTCGAGTGCAGCAAGTTCAAACTTTCCTTGTTTATGTAATCTAAGAAGATGTACAAGTTAGTAAATTGGCCTGATTTCTAAAGTAGTTTGTTTAGAAAACAAACATCTTCATTGCCAAACACTGTACTCTGTGAAATAAGCTAGTTCTGTTTTTTGGATCCGTTCCTTTCTTACGAAGGCGGTTGAATGCAGCAAGTCGACACTTTCCTGGTTTGTGTAATCTAACAAGATATACAACTTAGTAGACTCGCCTCATTTCTAAAGTAGTTTGTTTAGAAAAAAAACATCTTAATTACCGAACACTGTACTGTGTGATATGAGCTAGTTCTGTTCTCGGAATCAGTTGCTTTCTTACGAAGAGGGTTTATGGCAGCAAGTTCAAACTTTCCTGGTTGGTGTAATCTAACAAGATATACAAATTAGTAGATTCGTTTCCTTTATAAAGTAGTTTGCTTAGAAAACAAACATCTTCATTTCCGAACACTGTACTGTGTAAAATAAGCTAGTTCTGTTCTCGGAATGAGTTGCTTTACTACGAAGACGGTTGAGTGCAGCAAGCTGACACTTTCCTGGTTTGTGTAATCTAACAAGATGTACAACTTAGTAGTTTCGTTTCATTTCTAAAGTAGTTTACTTAGAAAACAAAGATCTTCATTGCACATCACAGTACTGTGTGAAATAAGCTAGATCTGTTCACAGAATCAGTAGCTTTACTACAAAGACGTTTGAGTGCAGCAAGTTGAATCTTTCCTAGTTTGTGTAATCTAACAAGATGTACAACTTAGTAGATTCGTTTCATTTCTTTAGTAGTTTGCTTAGAAAACAAAGATCTTCATTGCTGAACACTGTACTGTGTGAAATAAGGTATTTCTGTTCTCGCAATGAGTTGCTTTCCTACGAAGACGGTTGAGTTTGTATAATCTAACAAGATGTACAACTTAGTAGATTCATTTCATTTCTAAAATAATTTGCTTAGAAAACAAACATGTTCATTGACGAACACTGAACTGTGTGAAATAAGCAGGTTCTGTTCTCGGAATGAGTTGCTTTCCTACGAAGACGGTTGAGTGCCTTAGGGTCAAACTTTCCTGGATTGTGAAATTTCACAAGATGCACAACTTAGTAGATTCGTTTTATTTCTAACTTACTTTGCTTAGAAAACAAAGATATTCATATCCGAACACTGTAATGTGTGAAGTAAGCTAGGTCTGTTCTCGGAATCAGTAGCTTTACTATGAAGACGGTTGAGTGCAGCAAGTTCAAACTTTATTGGTTTGTGCAATGTAATAAGATGCACAGGTTAGTAGATTCGTTTCATTTCTAAAGTAGTTTCCTTAGAAAACAAAGATCTTCATTTCGAAAGACTGTACTGTGTGAAATAAGCTAGTTCTGTTCTCGGAATGAGTTGCTTTCTGATGAAGACAGTTCAGTGCAGCAAGTTCAAACTTTCCAGGTTTGTGTAATCTGACAAGATGTATAATTTAGTAGAGTCGTTTCATTTCTGAAATAGTTTGCTTAGAAAACAAAGGTCTTCATTGCTGAACACTGTACTGTGTGAAATACCTAGTTCTGTTCTAGGAATGAGTTGCTTTCCTAAAGACAGTTGAGTGCAGCAAGTTCAAACTTTCCTTGTTTGTGTAATCTATCAACATGTACAAGTTAGTAGATTCGTTTCATTTCTAAAGTAGATTCCTTAGAAAACAAACATCTTCATTGCCGAACACTGTACTGTGTGAAATAAGCTAGTTCTGTTCTCGGAATGAGTTACTTTTCTATGAAGACGGTTCAGTGCTTTAGGATCAAACTTTCCTGGATTGTGTAATCTCGCAAGATGCACAACTTAGTAGATTCGTTCCATTTCTAATGTTCATTGCTTAGAAAATAAAGATCTTCATATCCAAACACTGTAATGTGTGAAATAAACTAGACCTGTTCTCGAATCAGTAGCTTTACTACGAAGACGGTTGAGTGCAGCAAGTTAAAACTTTCCTCTTTTGTGTAATCTAACAAGATGCACAAGTTAGTAGATTCATTTCATTTCTAAAGTAGTTTCCTTAGAAAACAAAGATCTTCATTTCCAAACACTGTACTGTGTGAAATAAGCTAGTTCTGTTCTCGGAATGAGTTGCTTTCCTATGAAGACGGTTGAGTGCAGCAAGTTCAAACATTCCTTGTTTGTAAAATCTAACAAGATGTACAACTTCGTAGATTCGTTTCATTACTTAAGTAGTTTGCTTAGATTACAAAGATCTTCATTGGCGAACACTGTGCTGTGTAAAATAAGATAGTTCTGTTCTCGGAATGAGTTGCTTTCAGACGAAGACAGTTGAGTGAAGCAAGTTAATACTTACCTGATTTGTATAATGTAACAAGATGTACAACTTACTTAGTACATTCATTTCATTTCTAAAGCAGTATGCTTTGAAAACAAACATCTTCACTACCGAACACTGTACTGTCTGAAATAAGCTAGATCTGTTCTTGGAATCAGTAGCTTTACTACGAGGACGGTTGAGTGCAACAAGTTGAATCTTTCCTGGTTTGTGTAATCTAAAAACATGTACAACTTAGTAGTTTCGTACCATTTATAAAGCAGTTTGCTTAGAAAACAAAGATCTATATTGCTAAACATTGTACTGTGTTAAATAAGCTAGTTCTCCTCTCGGAATGAGTTGCGTTACTACGAAAACGTTTGCGTGCAGCAAGTTAATACTTTCCTGGTTTGTATAGTCTAACAAGATGTATAACTTAGTAGATTCGTTTCATTTCTAAAGTAGTTTCCTTAGAAAACAAACATCTTCATTGCCAAACACTGTACTGTGTGAAATGAGCTAGTTCTGTTCTCGGAATGTGTTGCTTTAGTATGAAGATGGTTGAGTTCAGCAAGTTGAATCTTTCCTGGTTTGTATAATCTAACAAGATGTACAAGTTAGTAGATTCGTTTCATTTCTAAAGTAGTTTGCTTAGAAAACAAACACTTTCATTGCCGAACAGTGTACTATGTGAAATAAGCTAGTTCTGTTCTCGGGATGAGTTGCTTTCCTCCGAAGACGGTTGAGTGAAGCAAGTTAAAACTTACTTGGTTTGTATAATCTAACAAGATGTACAACTTAGTAGATTCGTTTCATTTCTAAAGTAGTTTGCTTAGAAAACAAACATCTTCATTGCCGAACACTGTATTGTGTTAAATAAACTAGTTCTGTTTTTGGAATGAGTTGCTTTACTGCAAAGACTGTTGAGTGCAGCAAGTTGAATCTTTCCTGGTTTGTGTAATCTAACAAGATGTACAACTTAGTAGTTTTGTACCATTTCTAAAGCAGTTTGCTTAGAAAACAAAGATCTTCATTGCAGGTCACTGTACTGTGTGAAATAAGCTAGTTCTGTTCTCGGAATGAGTTGCTTTCCTACGAAGACGGTTGAGTGAAGCAAGTTAAAACTTACCTGATTTGTATAATCTAACAAGATGTACAACTTAGTAGATTCGTTTCATTTCTAAAGTAGTTTGCTTAGAAAACAAACATCTTCATTGCTGAACACTGTATTGTGTTAAATAAACTAGTTCTGTTTTTGGAATGAGTTGCTTTACTGCGAAGACTGTTGAGTGCAGCAAGTTGAATCTTTCCTGGTTTCTGTAATCTAACAACATATACAACTTAGTAGTTTCGTACCATTTCTAAAGCAGTTTTCTTAGAAAACAAAGATCTTCATTGCTGAACACTGTACTGTGTTAAGTAAGCTAGTTCTGTTCTGGGAATGAGTTGCTTTACTACGAAAACTTTTGAGTACAGCAAGTTAATACTTTCCTGGTTTGTGCAGTCTAACAAGATGTACAACTTCTTAGCTTCATTTCATTTCTAACGTACTTTGCTTAGAAAACAAAGATCTTCATTGCGGGTCACTGTACTGTGTGAAATATGGTAGATCTGTTCTCGGAATGAGTTGCTTTACTACGAAGACGGTTGAGTTCAGCAAGTTGAATCTTTCCTGGTTTGTGTAATCTAATAAGATGTACAACTTAGTAGATTCGTTTCATTTCTAAAGTAGTTTGCTTAGAAAACAAACTTATTCATTGCCGAACACTGTACTGTGTGAAATAAGCTAGTTCTGTTCTCAGAATGAGTTGCTTTACTATGAAGACGGTTGAGTTCAGCACGTTGAATATTTCCTGGTTTGTGTAATATACCAAGATGTACAACCTAGTAGATTCGTTTCATTTCTAAAGTAGTTTACTTAGAAAACAAAGATCTTCATTGCCATACACTGTACTGTGTGAAATAGGCTAGTTCTGTTCTCGGAATGAGTTGCTTTCCTACAAAGACGGTTCAGTGAAGCATGTTAAAACTTACCTGGTTTGTGCAATCTAACAAGATATACAACTTAGTAGTTTCGTTGCATTTCTAAAGCAGTTTTCTTAGAAAACAAAGATCTTCATTGCTGAACACTGTACTGTGTTAAATAAGCCAGTTCTGTTCTCGGAATGAATTCCTTTACTACGAAGACGGTTGAGTGCGGCAAGTTGATACTTCCCTGGCTTGTGTAATCTAACAAGATATACAACTTTGTAGTTTCGTTTCATTTCTAAATTAGTTTGCTTAGAAAACAAAGATCTTCATTGCCGAACACTGTACTGTATGAAATTAGGTAGTTATGTTCTCGGAATTAATTGATTTAGTATGAAAACGTTTCAGGGCAGCAAATTGATACTTTCCTGGTTTGTGTAGTCTAACAAGATGTACAACTTAGTAGATTCATATCATTTCTAACTTACTTTGCTTAGAATACAAATATCTTCATTGCTGAACACTGTACTGTGTGAAATAAGCTAGATCTGTTCTCGGAATCAGTTCCTTTACTACGAAGACGTTTGCGTGCAGCAAGTTCATACTTTCCTGTTTGTGTAATCTAACAAGACGTACAACTTAGTAGATTCCTTTCATTTTTAAAGTAGTTTCCTTAGGAAACAAAGATCTTCCTGCCCAACACTGTACTGTGTGAAATAAGCTAGTTCTGTTCTCGGAATGAGTTGCTATCCTACGAAGACGGTTGAGTGAAGCATGTTAAAACTTACCTGGTTTGTGCAGTCTAACAAGGTGTACAACTTAGTAGTTTCGTTGCATTTCTAAAGCAGTTTTCTTAGAAAACAAAGATCTTCATTGCTGAACACTGTACTGTGGTAAATAAGTTAGTTCTGTTTTCGGAATGAATTCCTTTACTATGAAGACGGTTGAGTGCAGCAAGTTGATACTTTCCTCGTTTGTTTAATCTAACAAGATATACAACTTTGTAGTTTCTTTTCATTTCTAAATTAGTTTGCTTAGAAAACAAATATCTTCATTGCCAAACACTGTACTGTGTGAAATTAGGCAGTTATGTTCTCAGAATTAGTTGATTTACTACGAAAACGTTTGAGGGCAGCAAATTGATACTTTCCTGGTTTGTGTAGTCTAACAAGATGTACAACTTAGTAGATTCATATCATTTCTAACTTACTTTGCTTAGAATACAAATATCTTCATTGCTGAACACTGTACTGTGTGAAATAAGCTAGATCTGTTCTCGGAATCAGTTCCTTTACTACGAAGACGTTTGCGTGCAGCAAGTTCATACTTTCCTGTTTGTGTAATCTAACAAGACGTACAACTTAGTAGATTCCTTTCATTTTTAAAGTAGTTTCCTTAGGAAACAAAGATCTTCCTGCCCAACACTGTACTGTGTGAAATAAGCTAGTTCTGTTCTCGGAATGAGTTGCTATCCTACGAAGATGGTTGAGTGAAGCATGTTAAAACTTACCTGGTTTGTGCAGTCTAACAAGGTGTACAACTTAGTAGTTTCGTTGCATTTCTAAAGCAGTTTTCTTAGAAAACAAAGATCTTCATTGCTGAACACTGTACTGTGGTAAATAAGTTAGTTCTGTTTTCGGAATGAATTCCTTTACTATGAAGACGGTTGAGTGCAGCAAGTTGATACTTTCCTCGTTTGTTTAATCTAACAAGATATACAACTTTGTAGTTTCTTTTCATTTCTAAATTAGTTTGCTTAGAAAACAAATATCTTCATTGCCAAACACTGTACTGTGTGAAATTAGGCAGTTATGTTCTCAGAATTAGTTGATTTACTACGAAAACGTTTGAGGGCAGCAAATTGATACTTTCCTGGTTTGTGTAGTCTAACAAGATGTACAACTTAGTAGATTCATATCATTTCTAATGTACTTTGCTTACAATACAAATATCTTCATTACTGAACACTGTACTGTGTGAAATAAGCTAGATCTGTTCTCGGAATCAGTAGCTTTACTACGAAGACGTTTGAGTGCAGCAAGTTCATACTTTCCTGTTTGTGAAATCTAACAAGATGTACAACTTAGTAGATTCGTTTCATTTTTAAAGCTGTTTCCTTAGGAAACAAAGATCTTCCTGCCCAACACTGTACTGTGTGAAATAAGTGAGTTCTGTTCTCAGAATGAGTTGCTATCCTACGAAGACGGTTGAGTGAAGCATGTTAAAACTTACCTGGTTTGTGCAATCTAACAAGATGTACAACTTAGTAGATTCGTTGCATTTATAAAGCAGTTTGCTTAGAAAACAAAGATCTTCATTGCTGAACACTGTACTGTGTTAAATAAGCTATTTCTGTTCTCGGAATGAATTCCTTTACTACGAAGATGGTTGAGTGCAGCAAGTTGATACTTTCCTGGTTTGTTTGATCTAACAAGATATACAACTTTGTAGTTTCTTTTCATTTCTAAATTAGTTTACTTAGAAAACAAAGATCTTCATTGCCGAACAGAGTACTGTGTGAAATGAGCTAGCTCTGTTCTTGGAATCAGTTGCTTTCTTACGAAGAGGTTTGAGTGCAGCAAGTTCAAACTTTCCTTGGTTGTGTAATCTAACAAGATGTACAATGTAGTAGATTCACCTCACTTCGAAAGTACTTTGTTTAGAAAAAAATCATCTTCATTTCAGAAAACTGTATTGTGCGAAATGAGCTAGTTCGGTACTTGGAAGCAGTTGATTTCTTACAAAGAGGTTTGAGTTCAGCAAATTCAAACATTCCTAGCTAGTGTAATCTAACGAGATGTACAACTTATTAGATTCACCTCATTTCTAAAGTAATTTGTTTAGAAAAAAATCATGTTCGTTTTTGAAAACTGTACTGTGTGAAATGAGCTAGTTCTGTTCTCTGAATCAGTAGCTTTCTTAATAAGAGGGTTGAGTGTATCAAGTTCAAATTTTCCTTATTTGTATAATCTAAAAACATATACAAATTAGTAGATTCACATCATTCCTAAAGTAGTTTGTTTAGAAAACAAACATCTTCATTTGCCGAACACTGTATTCTGTGAAATAAGCTAATTCTGTTCTTGGAATCAGTTGCTTTCTTACAAAATCACTTGAGTGCAGCAAGTTCAAACTTTCCTTGTTTGTGTAATCTAACAACATGTAAAAAGTAGTAGCTTCGCCTCACTTCTAAAGTACTTTGTTTAGAAAACAAACATCTTCATTACTGAACACAGTACTGTGTGAAATGAGCTAGTTCTGTTCTCGGAATCAGTTGCTTTCCTATGAAGAGGGTTGAGTGCAGCAAGTTCAAACTTCCCTTGTTTGTTTAATATAACAAGATATAAAACGTAGTAGATTCGCCTCATTTCTAAAGTAGTTTGTTTAGAAAACAAACATCTTCATTTCTGAACACAGTACTGTGAAATGAGCTAGTTCTGTTCTCGGAATCAGTTGTTTTCTTACGAAGAGGGTTGAGCGCAGCAAGTTCTAACTTTCCTTTTTTGTGTAATCTAACAAGATGTACAAAGTAGTAGATTCGCCTCACTTCTAAAGTAGTTTGTTTAGAAAACAATCATCTTCATTTCCCGAAAACTGTATTGTGTGAAATGAGCTAGTTCGGTTCTTGGAATCAGTTGCTTTCTTACAGACAGGCTTGAGTGCAGCAAGTTCAAACATTCCTAGTTAGTGTAATCTAACAAGATGTACAACTTATTAGATTCACCTCATTTCTAAAGCAATTTGTTTAGAATACAATCATCTTCGTTTTTGAAAACTGTACTCTGTGAAATGAGCTAGTTCTGTTCTCTGAATCAGTAGCTTTCTTAAGAAGAGGGTTGAGTGCAGCAAGTTCATACTTTCCTTGATTGTGTAATCTAAGAAGATATACAACTTTGTAGATTCACCTCATTTCTAAAGTACGTTGTTGAGAAAACAAACATCTTCATTTGCTGAAGACTGTACTCTGTGAAATAAGCTAGTTCTGTTCTTGGAATCAGTTGCATTCTTACAAAATCGCTTGAGTGCAGCAAGTTCAAACGTTCCTTGTTTGTGTAATCTAACAAGATGTAAAACTTAGTAGATTCGACTCATTTCTAAGGTAGTTTGTTTAGAAAACAAACATCTTCATTGCCCAACACTGTACTGTATGAAATCAACTAGTTCTGTTCTCAGAATCAGTTGCTTTCTTACAAAGACAGTTTAGGGCTGTGAGTTCAAACTTTCCTTATTTGTGTAATCTAACAAGATATACAACTCAGTAGATTCACCTCATTTCTAAAGTAGTATGTTTAGAAAACAAACATCTTCACTGCCAAAAACTGTACTGTGTCAAATAAGCTGGTGTTCTCGCAATCAGTTGCTCTCTTACGAACAAGGTTGATGGCAGCAAGTTCAAACATTCCTAGTTAGGGTAACCTAAGAAGATGTACAATTTAATAGATTCAGCTCATTTCTAAAGTAGTTTGTTTAGAAAACAAACATCTTCATTTCAAAACACGGTACTCTGTGAACTAAGCTAGTTCTTTTCTCGGAATCAGTTGTTTTCTTACAAAGACAGTTTAGGGCAGCAAGTTCAAACTTTCCTTGTTTGTGTAATCTTACAAGATATACAACTTAGTAGATTCACCTCATTTCTAACACAGTTTCTTTAGAAAACAAACTTCTTCATTGCCGAACACTGTACTCTGTGAAATGAGCTTGTTCGGTTCTTCCAATCAGTTGCTTTCTTACAAAGAGGCTTGGGTGCAGCAAGTTCAAACATTCCTAGTTAGTGTAATCTAAGAAGATGTACAACTTATTAGAAAACAATCATCTTCGTTTTTGAAAACTGTACTGTGTGAAATGAGCTAGTTCTGTTCTCTGAATCAGTATCTTTCTTAAGAAGAGGGTTGAGTGCAGCAAGTTCAAACTTTCCTTGTTTGTGTAATCTAACAAGATGTAAAATATAGTAGATTCAACTCATTTCAAAAGTACTTTCTTTAGAAAACAAATATCTTCATTGCAGAACACAGTACTGTGTGAAATGAGCTAGTTCTGTTCTAGGAATCAGTTGCTTTCTTACGAAGAGGGTGGAGTGCAGCAAGTTCAAACTTTCCTTGTTTGTGTAATCTAACAAGATGTAAAACTTAGTAGATTCGCCTCATTTCTAAAGTAGTTTGTGTAGAAAACAATGATCTTCATTACCGAAAACTGTATTGTGTGAAATGAGCCCGTTCTGTTTTCTGAATCAGTAGCTTTCTTAAGAAGAGGGTTGAGTGCAGCAAGTTCAATCTTTCCTTGTTTGTGTAATCTAAGAAGATATACAACTTAGCGTCACCTCATTTCTAAAGTAGTTTCTTACAAAATCCCTTGAGTGCAATAAGTTCAAACATTCTTTGTTTGTGTAATCTAACAAGATGTACAAAGTAATAGATTTGCCTCACTTCTAAAGTTGTTTGTTTAGAAAACAATCATCTTCATTTCAGAAAACTGTATTGTGTGAAATGAGCTAGTTCAGTTCTCGGAATCAGGTGCTTTCTTACAAAGAAGGTTGAGCGCAGCAAGTTCAAACTTTCCTTCTTTGTGTAATCTAACAAGATATACAATGCAGTAGATTCACCTCACTTCTAAAGTAGTTTGTTTAGAAAACAATCATCTTCATTTCCGAAAACTGTATTGTGTGAAATGAGCTAGTTCGGTTCTCGGAATCAGTTGCTTTCTTACAAAGAGGCTTGAGTGCATCAAGTTCAAACATTCCTAGTTAGTGTAATCTAAGAAGATGTACAATTTATTAGAATCTCCTCATTTCTAAAGTAATTTGTTTAGAAAACAATCATCTTCGTTTTTGAAAACTGTACTGTGTGAAATGAGTTAGTTCAGTTCTCTGAATCAGTAGCTTTCTTACGAAGAGGGTTGAGTGCAGCAAGTTCAAACTTTCTTTGTTTGTGTAATCTAACAAGATGTAAAACGTTGTATATTCGCCTCATTTCTAAAGTAGTTTGCTTAGAAAACAATCATCTTCGTTTCCGAAAACTGTACTGTGTGAAATGAGCCCGTTCTGTTCTCTGAATCAGTAGCTTTCTTAAGAAGAGGAATGAATGTAGCAAGTTCAAACTTTCCTTGTTTCTGTAATCTAAGAAGATATACAACTTAGTAGCGTCACCTCATTTCTAAAGTAGTTTGTTTAGAAACAAACATCTTCATTTGCCGAACACTGTACTCTGTGAAATAAGCTTGTTCTATTCTTGGAAGAAGTGGCTTTCTTACAAAATCGCTTGAGTGCAGCAAGTTCAAACTTTCCTTGCTTGTGTAATCTAACAAGATGTACAAAGTAATAGATTCGCCTCACTTCTAAAGTTGTTTGTTTAGAAAACAATCATCTTCATTTCAGAAAACTGTATTGTGTGATATGAGCTAGTTCTGTTCTTGGAATCAGTTGCTTTTTATGAAGAGGGGGTGAGCGCAGCAAGTTCAAACTTTCCTTGTTTGTGTAATCTAACAAGATGTACAATGTAGTAGATTTGCCTCACTTCTAAAGCAGTTTGTTTAGAAAACAATCACCTTCATTTCTGAAAACTGTATTGTGTGAAATGATCTAGTTCGGTTCTCAGAATCAGTTGCTTTCTTACAAAGAGGCTTGAGTGTGTCAAGTTCAATCATTCCTAGTTAGTGTAATCTAACAAGATGTACAACTTATTAGATTCACCTCATTTCTAAAGTACTTTGTTTAGAAAACAATCATCTTCATTTTTGAAAACTGTACTGTGTGAAATGAGCTAGTTCCCTTCTCTGAATCAGTAGCTTTCATAAGAAGAGGGTTGAGTGCAGCAAGTTCAAACTTTCCTTGTTTGTATATTCTAACAATATGCACAAAGTAGTTGATTCGCCTCACTTCTAAAGTAGTTTGGTTAGAAAACAATCATCTTCATTTCCGAAAACTATATTGTGTGAAATGAGCTAGTTCGGTTTTTGGAATCTGTTGCTTTCTTGCAAAGAGGCTTGAGTGCAGCAAGTTTAAACATTCCTAGTTAGTGTAATCTAACAAGATGTACAACTTAGAAGATTCACCTCATTTGTAAAGTCGTTTGTTTAGAAAACAAAGATCTTCATTTGGTGAACACAGTACTCTGTGAAATAAGCTAGTTCTGTTCCTGGAATCAGTTGCTTTCTTACAAAATCGCTTGAGTGCAGCAAGTTCAACTTTAATTGTTCGTGTAATCTAAGAAGATGTAAAACGTAGTATATTCGCCTCATTTCTAAAGTAGTTTTTTTAGAAAACAAACATCTTCATTGGCGAACACGGTACTTTGTGAAATGAGCTAGTTCTCTTCTCGGAATCAGTTGCTTTCTTACAAAGAGGGTTGAGTGAAGCAAGTTCAAACTTTCCTTGTTTGTTTAATCTAACAAAATGAACAAAGTAGTAGATTCACCTCACTTCTAAAGTAGTTTGTTTAGGACACAATCATCTTCATTTCCGAAAACTGTATTGTGGGAAATGAGCTAGTTCGGTTTTCGGAATCAGTTGCTTTCTTAAAACATGCTTGCGTGCAGGAAGTTTAAACATTCCTAGTTAATGTAATCTAACAAGATGTACAACTTAATGGACTCACCTCATTTCTAAAGTAATTTGTTAGAAAAGAATCATCTTCGTTTTTGAAAACTGTACTGTGTGAAATGAGCAAGTTCTGTTCTCTGAATCAGTAGCTTTCTTAAGAATAGGGTTGAGTGCCGCAAGTTCAAAGTTTCCTTGTTTGTGTAATCTAACAAGATATACAACTTAGTAGATTCACCTCATTTCTAAAGTGGTTTGTTTAGAAAACAAACATCTTCATTTGCCGAACACGGTACTCTGTGAAATAAGCTAGTTCTGTTCTTGGAATCAGTTGCTTTCTTACAAAATTGCTTGAGTGCAGCAAGTTCAAATTTCCTTCTTTGTGTAATCTAACAAGATGTAAAATGTAGTAGGTTCGCCTAATTTCTAAAGTACTTTCTTTAGAAAAAAAACATCTTAATTGCCGAACACAGTACTGTGTGAAATGAGCTACTTCTGTTCTCGGAATCAGTTGCTTTCTTACCAAGAGGGTTGAGTGCAGCAAGTTCAAACTTTCCTTGTTTGTGTAATCCAACAAGGTGTTCAAAGTAGAGCTTCGCCTCACTTCTAAAGTAGTTTGTTTTGCAAACAAACATCTTCATTGCTGAACACAGTACTGTGTGAAATGACCTAGTTCTGTTCTCAGAATCAGTTGCTTTCTTATGAAAAGTGTTGAGTGCAGCAAGTTCAAACTTTCCTTGTTTGTGTAATATAAGAAGATGTAACACGCAGTAGATTCGCCTCATTTCTAAAGTAGTTTGTTTAGAAAACAAACATCTTCATTGCGGAACACTGTGCTGTGTGAAATGAGCTAGTTCTGTAATCGGACTCAGTTGCTTTCTTACAAAATCGATTGAGTGCAGCAATTTCGAACTTTCCTTGTTTGTGTAATCTAACAAGATGTACAAAGTAGTAGCTTCATCTCACTTCTAAAGTAGTGGGTTTAGAAAACAAACATCTTCATTGCCAAACACAGTACTGTGTGAAATGACCTAGTGCTGTTCTCGGAATCAGTTGCTTTCTTACCACGAGGGTTGACTGCAGCAAGTTCAAACTTTCGGTGTTTGTGTAATATAACAAGATGTAAAATGTAGTAGATTCGCCTCATTTCTAAAGTAGTTTGTTTAGAAAACAAACATCTTCATTGCCGAACACAGTACTGTGTGAAATGAGCTAGGTGTGTTCTCAGAATCAGTTGCTTTCTTCCGAAGAGTGTTGAGTGTAGCATGTTCAAACTATCCTTGCTTGTGTAATCTAACAAGATGTACAAAGTATTAGCTTCGAGTCACTTCTAAAGTAGTTTGTTTAGAAAACAATCATCTTCATTGCCGAACACAGTACTGTGTGAAATGAGCTAATTCTGTTCTCAGAATCAGTTGCTTTCTTACAAAAAGGGTGGAGCGCAGCAAGTTCAAACTTTCCTTGTTTTTGTAATCTAACAAGATGTACAAAGTAGTAGCTTTGCCTCACTCCTAAAGTAGTTTGTTTAGAAAACAAAAATCTTCATTGCTGAACACAGTACTGTGTGAAATGACCTAGTTCTGTTCTCAGAATCAGTTGCTTTCTTATGAAAAGGGTTGAGTTCAGGAAGTTCCAACTTTCCTTGTTTGTGTAATCTAACAAGATGTAAAACGCAGTAGATTTGCCTCATTTCTAATGTAGTTTGTTTAAAAAACAAACATCTTCATTGCCTAACACAGTACTGTGTGAAATGAGCTACTTCTGTTCTCAGAATCAATTGCTTTCTTACAAAGAGGGTTGAGCGCAGCAATTTCAAACGTTCCTTGTTTGTGTAATCGAACAAGATGTAAAAAGTAGTAGCTTCGACTCACTTCTAGTTCATTTAGAAAACAAACATCTTCATTGCTGAACACAGTACTGTGTGAAATGAGCTGGTTCTGTTCTCTGAAATAGTTGCTTTCTTACCACGAGGGTTGAGTGCAGCAAGTTCAAACTTTCCTTGTTTGTGTAATCTAACAAGATGTAAAACGTAGTAGATTCGCCTCATTTCTAAAGTAGTTTGTTTAGAAAACAAACATCTTCATTGCTGAACACAGTACTGTGTGAAATGAGCTAGTTCTGTTCTCAGAATCAGTTGCTTCCTTACGAAGAGGGTTAGCGCAGCAAGTTGAATCTTTCCTTGTTTGTGTAATCTAACAAGATGTACAAAGTAGTAGCTTCGCCTCACTTCTAAAGTAGTTTGTTCAGAAAACAAACATCTTTTTTGCCGAACACACTACTGTGTGAAATGAGCTATACCTGTTCTCGGAATCAGTTTCTTTCTTATGAAAAGTGTTGAGTGCAACAAGTTCAAACTTTCCTTGTTTGTGTAATATAACAAGCTGTAATACGCAGTAGGTTCACCTCATTTCTAAAGTAGTTTGTTTAGAAAACAAACATCTTCATTGCCGAACACAGTACTGTGTGAAATGAGCCAGTTTGTTCTCGGAATCAGTTGCTTTGTTACAAAGAGGGCTGAGTGCAGCAAGTTCAAACGTTCCTTGTTTGTTTAATCTAAAAATATATACAAAGTAGTAGATTTGCCTAACTTCTAAGGTAGTTTGTTTAGAACACAATCATCTTCATTTCCGAAAACTTTATGGTGTGAAATGAGCTAGATCGGTTCTCGGAATCATTTGTTTTCTTACAAAGAGGCTTGAGTGCAGCAAGTTCAAACATTCCTAGTTAGTGTAACCTAACAAGATGTACAACTTTATAGATTCCCCTCATTTCTGAAATAATTTGTTTAGAAAACTATCTTCTTCGTTTTTGAAAACAGTACTGTGTGAAATGAGCTAGTTCTGTTCTTTGAATCAGTAGCTTTCTTACAAAGAGGCTTGAGTGCAGCAACTTCAAACTTTCCTTGTTTGTGTAATCTAACAAGATATACAACTTAGTAGATTCACCTCATTTCTAAAGTAGTTTGCTTAGAAAACAAACATCTTCATTTGCCAAACACTATACTCTGTGAAATAAACTAGTTCTGTTCTTGGAATCAGTTCCTTTCTTACAAAATCGCTTTAGGGCAGCAAGTTCAAACTTTCCTTGTTTGTATAATCTAACAAGATGTACAAAGTAGTAGCTTGGTCTCACTTCTAAAGTAGTTTGTTTAGAAGACAAACATCTTCATTGCCGAACACAGTACTGTGTGAAATGAGCTAGTTCTGTTCTCGGAATCAGTTGCTTTCTTATGAACAGGGTTCAGTGAAGCAAGTTCAAACTTTCCTTGTATGTGTAATCTAACAAGATCTAAAAGGTAGTAGATTCGCATCATTTCTAAAGTAGCTCATTTAGAAAACAAACATCTTCATTGACGAAAACAGTATTGGGTGAAATGAGCTAGTTCTGTTCTCGGAATCAGTTGCTTTCTTATGAAGAAGGTTGAGTGCAGGAAGTTTAAACTTTCCTTTTTTGTGTAATCTAGCAAGATGTAAAACGTAGTAGATTCACCTCATTTCTAAAGTAGTTTGTGTAGAAAACAAACATCTTCATTGCCGAACAGAGTCCTGTGTCAAATGACCTAGATCTGTTCTTGGAATCAGTTGCTTTCTTACGAAGAGGGTTGAGTGCAGCAAGTTCGAACTTTCCTTGTTTGTGTAATCTAACAAGATGTACAAAGTAGTAGCTTTGCCTCACTTCTAGTTTGTTTAGAAAACAAACATCTTCATGGCCGAGCACAGTATTGTGTGAAGTGAGCTAGTTCTGTTCTCAGAAACAGTTGCTTTCTTACAAAGAGGGTTGAGCGCAGCAAGTTCAAACTTTCCTGGTTTATGTAATCAAAGAAGATGTACAAAGTAGTAGCATCGCCTTACTTCTAAAGTAGTTTATTTAGAAGACAAACATCTTTATTGCCAAACACAGTACTGTGTGAAATGAGCTAGTTCTGTTCTCGGAATCAGTTGCTTTCTTATGAACAGGGTTCATTGAAGCAAGTTCAAACTTTCCTTGTTTGTGTAATCTAACAAGATGTAAAACGTAGTAGATTTGCATCATTTCTAAAGTAGCTCATTTAGAAAACAAACATCTTCATTGACGAACACAGTACTGGGTGAAATGAGCTAGTTCTGTTCTCGGAATCAGTTGCTTTCTTATGAAGAAGGTTGAGTGCAGGAAGTTTAAACTTTCCTTTTTTGTGTAATCTAGCAAGATGTAAAAGGTAGTAGATTCGCCTCATTTCTAAAGTAGTTTGTGTAGAAAACAAACATCTTCATTGCCGAACAGAGTCCTGTGTCAAATGACCTAGATCTGTTCTTGGAATCAGTTGCTTTCTTACGAAGAGGGTTAAGTGCAGCATGTTCGAACTTTCCTTGTTTGTGTAATCTAACAAGATGTACAAAGTAGTAGCTTTGCCTCACTTCTAGTTTGTTTAGAAAACAAACATCTTCATGGACGAGCACAGTATTGTGTGAAGTGAGCTAGTTCTGTTCTCAGAAACAGTTGCTTTCTTACAAAGAGCGTTGAGCGTAGCAAGTTCAAACTTTCCTGGTTTATGTAATCAAAGAAGATGTACAAAGTAGTAGAATCGCCTCACTTCTAAAGTAGTTTGTTTAGAAAACAAACATCTTCATTGCTGAACACAGTACTGTGTGAAATGAGCTAGTTCTGTTCTCGGAATCAGTTGCTTTCTTACCACGAGTGTTGAGTGCAGCAAGTTCAACCTTTCCTTGTTTGTGTAATCTAACAAGACGTAAAACGTAGTAGATTCACCTCATTTCTAAATTAGTTTGTTTAGAAAAGAAACATCTTCATTGCCGAACACAGTACTGTGTGAAATGAGCTAGTTTTGTTCTCGGAATCAGTTGCTTTCTTATGAAAAGGGTTGAGTGCAGCAAGTTCAAACTTTCCTTGTTTGTGTAATATAACAAGATGTAAAACACGGTAGATTTGCCTCATTTCTAAAGTAGTTTGTTAAGAAAACAAACATCTTCATTGCCGAACACAGTACTGTATGAAATGAGCTAGTTCTGTTCTCAGAATCAGTTGCTTTCTTATGAAGAAGGTTGAGTGCAAGAAGTTCAAACCTTCCTTGTTTGTGTAATCTAGCAAGATGTACAAAGTAGTAGCTTGGTCTCACTTCTAAAGTAGTTTGTTTAGAAGACAAACATCTTCATTGCCGAACACAGTACTGTGTGAAATGAGCTAGTTCTGTTGTCAGAATCACTTGCTTTCTAACGAAAAGGGTTCAGTGCAGCAAGTTCAAACTTTCCTTGTTTGTGTAATCTAACAAGATGTAAAAGGTAGTAGATTCGCATCATTTCTAAAGTAGCTCATTTAGAAAACAAACATCTTCATTGCCGAAAACAGTATGCTGTGTGAAATGAGCTAGTTCTGTTCTCAGAATCAGTTGCTTTCTTATGAAGAAGGTTGAGTGCAGGAAGTTTAAACTTTCCTTTTTGTGTAATCTAGCAAGATGTAAAACGTAGTAGATTCACCTCATTTCTAAAGTAGTTTGTTTAGAAAACAAACATCTTCATTGCCGAACAGAGTCCTGTGTCAAATGACCTAGATCTGTTCTTGGAATCAGTTGCTTTCTTATGAAGAGGGTTGAGTGCAGCATGTTCAAACTTTCCTTGTTTGTGTAATCTAACAAGATGTACAAAGTAGTAGATTTGCCTCATTTCTAGTTTGTTTAGAAAACAAACATCTTCATTGCCGAACACAGTACTGTGTGAAATGAGCTAGTTCTGTTCTCAGAAACAGTTGCTTTCTTACAAAGAGGGTTGAGTGCAGCAAGTTCAAACTTTCCTGGTTTATGTAATCAAAGAAGATGTACAAAGTAGTAGCATCGCCTTATTTCTAAAGTAGTTTGTTTAGAAGACAAACATCTTTATTGCCAAAAACACAGTACTGTGTGAAATGAGCTAGTTCTGTTCTCGAATCAGTTGCTTTCTTATGAACAGGGTTCATTGAAGCAAGTTCAAACTTTCCTTGTTTGTGTAATCTAACAAGATGTAAAACGTAGTAGATTTGCATCATTTCTAAAGTAGTTCATTTAGAAAACAAACATCTTCATTGTGAACACAGTACTGGGTGAAATGAGCTAGTTCTGTTCTCGGAATCAGTTGCTTTCTTATGAAGAGGGTTGAGTGCAGGAAGTTCAAACTTTCCTTTTTGTGTAATCTAACAAGATGTAAAAGGTAGTAGATTCGCCTCATTTCTAAAGTAGTTTGTTTAGAAAACAAACATCTTCATTGCCGAACAGAGTCCTGTGTCAAATGACCTAGATCTGTTCTTGGAATCAGTTGCTTTCTTACAAAGAGGGTTAAGTGCAGCATGTTCGAACTTTCCTTGTTTGTGTAATCTAACAAGATGTACAAAGTAGTAGCTTTGCCTCACTTCTAGTTTGTTTAGAAAACAAACATCTTCATGGACGAGCACAGTATTGTGTGAAGTGAGCTAGTTCTGTTCTCAGAAACAGTTGCTTTCTTACAAAGAGTGTTGAGTGTAGCAAGTTCAAACTTTCCTGGTTTATGTAATCAAAGAAGATGTACAAAGTAGTAGATTCGCCTCATTTCTAAAGTAGTTTGTTTAGAAAACAAACATCTTCATTGCTGAACACAGTACTGTGTGAAATGAGCTAGTTCTGTTCTCGGAATCAGTTGCTTTCTTTGAAGAGTGTTGAGTGCAGCAAGTTCAAACCTTTCCTTGTTTGTGTAATCTAACAAGACGTAAACGTAGTAGATTCACCTCATTTCTAAATTAGTTTGTTTAGAAAACAAACATCTTCATTGCGAACACAGTACTGTGTGAAATGAGCTAGTTTTGTTCTCGGAATCAGTTGCTTTCTTATGAAAAGGGTTGAGTGCAGCAAGTTCAAACTTTCCTTGTTTGTGTAATATAACAAGATGTAAAACACGGTAGATTTGCCTCATTTCTAAAGTAGTTTGTTAAGAAAACAAACATCTTCATTGCCGAACACAGTACTGTATGAAATGAGCTAGTTCTGTTCTCAGAATCAGTTGCTTTCTTATGAAGAAGGTTGAGTGCAAGAAGTTCAAACCTTCCTTGTTTGTGTAATCTAGCAAGAAGTAAAACATAGTAGATTCGCCTCTTTTCTAAAGTAATTTGTTTAGAAAACAAACATCTTCATTGCCGAACACAGTACTGTGTGAAATGAGCTAGTTCTGTTGTCAGAATCACTTGCTTTCTAACGAAAAGGGTTCAGTGCAGCAAGTTCAAACTTTCCTTGTTTGTGTAAACTAGCAAGATGTAAAACATAGTTGATTCGTCTCATTTCTAAAGTAGTTTGTTTAGAAAACAAACATCTTTATTGCCGAACACAGTGCTGTGTGAAATGAGGTAGTTCTGTTCTCAGAATCAGTTGCTTTCTTATGAAAAGGGTTCAGTGCAGCAAGTTCAAACTTTCCTTGTTTTTGTAAACTAGCAAGATGTAAAACATAGTTGATTCGTCTCATTTCTAAAGTAGTTTGTTTAGAAAACAAACATCTTCATTGCCGAACACAGTACTGTGTGAAATGAGGTAGTTCTGTTCTCAGAATCAGTTGCTTTCTTATGAAAAGGGTTGAGTGCAGCAAGTTCAAACTTTCCTTGTTTGTGTAATATAACAAGATGTAAAACGCAGTAGATTCGCCTCATTTCTAAAGTGTTTGTTTAGAAAACAAACATCTTCTTTGCCGAACACAGGACTGTGTGAAATGAGGTAATTCTGTTCTCAGAATCAGTTGCTTTCTTATGAAAGAGGGTTGAGTGCAGCAAGTTCAAACTTTCCTTGTTTGTGTAATATAACAAGATGTAAAACGCGGTAGATTTGCCTCATTTCTAAAGTAGTTTGTTAAGAAAACAAACATCTTCATTGCCGAACACAGTACTGTATGAAATGAGCTAGTTGTGTTCTCGGACTCAGTTGCTTTCTTACCACGAGGGTTGAGTGCAGCAAGTTCAAACTTTCCTTGTTTGCGTAATCGAACAGGATGTAAAACGTAGTAGATTCGCCTCATTTCTAAAGTAGTTTGTTTAGAAAACAAACATGTTCATTGCCGAACACAGTACTGTGTTAAATGAGCTAGTTCTGTTCTCGGAATCAGTTGGTTTCTTACAAAAAGGGTTGAGTGTAGCAAGTTCAAAGTTTCCTAGTTTGTGTAATCTAACAAGATGTACAACTTAGTAGATTCACCTCATTTCTAAAGTAGTTTGTTTAGAAAACACACATCTTCATTTGCTGAACACTGTACTCTGTGAAATAAGCTAGTTCTCTTCTTGGAATCAGTTGCTTTCTTACAAAATGGCTTAAGTGCAGCAAGTTCAAACTTTCCTTGTTTTTGTAATCTAATAAGATGTACAAAGTAGTAGCTTTGCCTCACTTCTAAAGTAGTTTGTTTAGAAAACAGATATCTTTATTGCCGAAAACAATACTCTGTGAAATGTGCTAGTTCTTTTCTCTGAATCAGTTGCTTTTTAACGAAGAGTGTTGAGTGTAGCAAGTTCAAACTTTCCTTGTTTGTGTAATATAACAAGATGTAAAAAGCAGTAGATTTGACTCATTTCTGAAGTAGTTTGTTAAGAAAACAAACATCTTCATTGCTGAACACAGTACTGTATGAAATGAGCTATTTCTGTTCTCAGAATCAGTTGCTTTCTTATGAAGAAGGTTGAGTGCAAGAAGTTCAAACCTTCCTTGTTTGTGTAATCTAGCAAGAAGTAAAACATAGTAGATTCGCCTCTTTTCTAAAGTAATTTGTTTAGAAAACAAACATCTTCATTGCCGAACACAGTACTGTGTGAAATGAGCTACTTCTCTTCTCGGAATCAGTTGCTTTCTTACCACGAGGGTTGAGTGCAGCAAGATCAAACTTTCCTTGTTTGCGTAATCGAACAGCATGTAAAACGTAGTAGATTCGCCTCATTTCTAAAGTAGTTTGTTTAGAAAACAAACATCTTCATTGCCGAACACAATACTGTGTGAAATGAGCTCGGTCTGTTCTCGGAATCAGTTGGTTTCTTACGAAGAGTTTTGAGCGTAGCAAGTTCAAACTTTACTTGTTGGTGTAATATAACAAGATGTACAACTTATTAGATTCACCTCTTCTATAACGTAATTTGTTTAGAAAATAATCATCTTCGTTTTTGAAAACTCTACTGTGTGAAATGAGCTAATTCTGTTGTCTGAATAAGTAGCTTTCTTAAAAAGAGGGTTGAGTACAGCAAGTTCAAACTTTCCTCGCTTGTGTTCTAAAAAGATATCCAACTTAGTAGATTCACTTCATTTCTAAAGTCGTTTGTTCAGAAAACAAACATCTTCATTTGCCGAACACAGTACTCTGTGAAATAAGCTAGGTCTGTACTTGGAATCAGTTGCTTTCTTACAAAATCACTTGAGTGCAGCAACTGCAAACTTTGCTTGTTTCTGTAATATAATAAGATGTACAAAGTAGTAGCTTCGCCTCACTTCTAACCTAGTTTGTTTAGAAAACAAACATCTTCATTGCCCAACACAGTACTGTGTTAAATGAGCTAGTTCTGTTCTCGGAATCTTTGCTTTCTTATGAAGAGGGTTGAGTGCAGCAAGTTCAAACTTTCCCTGTGTGGGTAATCTAACAACATGTAAAACGTAGTAGATTTGCCTCATTTCTAAAGTAGCGTGTTTAGAAAACAAACATCTTCATTGCCGAACACAGTACTATGTGAAATGAGATGTCTCTGTTCTCGGAATCAGTTGCTTTCTTATGAAGAGGGTTGACTGCAGCAAGTTCAAACCTTCCTTGTTTTTGTAATCTAGCAAGATGTAAAATGTAGTTGATTCGCCTCATTTCTAAAGTAGTTTGTTTAGAAAACAAACATCTTCATTGCCGAAAACAGTACTGTGTCAAGTGAGCTAGTTCTGTTCTCGTAATCAGTTGTTATCTTACGAAGAGGGTTGAGTGTAGCAAGTTCAAACTTTCCTTGTTTGTGTAATATAACAAGATGTACAAAGTAGTAGCTTCGCCTCTCTTCTAAAGTAGTTTCTTTAGAAAACAAACATCTTCATTGCCGAACACAATACTGTGTGAAATGAGCTAGTTCTGTTCTCGGAATCAGTTGCTTTCTTACAAAGAGGGTTGAGTGCAGCAAGTTCAAACTTTCCTTGTTTGTGTAATGTAACAAGATGCATAATGTAGTAGATTCACATAACTTCTAAAGTAGTCTGTTTCGAAAACAATCATCTTCATTTCTAAAAACTGTATTGTGTGAAATGAGCTATTTTGGTTTTCGGAATCAGTTACTTTCTTAAAAAGAGGCTTGAGTGCAGCAAGTTCAAACAATCCTAGTTAGTGTAATCTAACAAGATGTACAATTTAATGCATTCACCTCATTTCTAAAGTAATTTGTTTAGAAAACAATCATCTTCGTTTTTGAAAATTGTACTGTGTGAAATGAGCTAGTTCTGTTCTCTGAGTCAGTAGCATTCTTAAGAAAAGGGTTCATTGCAACAAGTTCAATCGTTCCTTGCTTGTGTAATCTCACAAGATATACAATTTAGTAGATTTTTCTCACTTCTGAAGTAGTTTATTTAGAAAACAAACATCTTCATTTGCCGAACACTGTACTATGTGAAATAAGCTAGTTCTGTTCTTAGCATCAGTTGCTTTCTTACAAAATCGCTTGACTGCAGCAAGTTCAACATTCCTTGTTTGCGTGATCGAACAAGATGTAAAACGTAGTAGATTCGCGTCATTTTTAAAGTAGTTTCTTTAGAAAACAAACATCTTCATTGCCGAACACAGTACTGTGAGAAATGAGCTAGTTTTGTTCTCGGAATCATGTGCTTTCTTACCACGAGGGTTGACTGCAGCAAGTTCAAACTTTCCTTGTTTGTGTAATCTAACAAGATGTACAAAGTAGTAGCTTCGCCTCACTTCTAACGTAGTTTGTTTAGAAAACAATCATCTTCATTTTTGAAAACTGTATTGTGTGAAATGAGCTAGTTTGGTTTTCACAATCAATTGCTTTCTTACAAACAGGCTTGAGTGCAGCAAGTTCAAACATTCCTAGTTAGTGTAATCTAACAAGCTGTACAACTTAATTGATTCAGCTCATTTCTAAAGTAATTTGTTTAGAAAACAATAATCTTCATTTTTGAAAACGGGACTGTGTGAAATGAGCTACTTCTGTTCTCTGAATCAGTTGCTTTCTAACGAAGAGGGTTGAGTGCAGCAAGTTCAAACTTTCCTTGTTTGTGTAATCTAAGAAGATGTAAAGCGTAGTAGATTTGCCTCATGTCTAAAGTAGTTTGTTTATAAAACAAACATCTTCATTGCCGAACACAATACTGTGTGAAATGAGCTAGGTCTTTTTTCGGAATCAGTTGTTTTCTTACGAAGAGTGTTGAGCGTAGCAAGTTCATACTTTCCTTGTTTTGTAATCTAACAAGATGTACAAAGTAGTAGCTTCGCCTCACTTCTAAAGTAGTTTGTTTGGAAAACAAACATCTTCATTGCTGATCACAGTACTTGGTGAAATGAGCTAGTTCTGTTCTCGGAATCAGTTGCTTTCTTATGAACAGGGTTGAGTGCAGCAAGTTCAAACTTTCCTTGTTTGTGTAATCTAACAAGATGTAAAAAGTAGTAGATTTGCCTCATTTCTAAAGTAGTTTGTTTAGAAAACAAACATCTTCAAGAACACAGTACTGTGTGAAATGAGCTAGTTCTGTTCTTGGAATCAGTTGCTTTCTTATGAAGAGGGTTGAGTGCAAGTTCAAACTTTCCTTGTTTGTGTAATCTAACAAGATGTAAAAAGTAGTAGATTCACCTCATTTCTAAAGTAGTTTGTTTAGAAAACAAACATCTTCATTTGCTGAACACAGTACTGTGTGAAATGAGCTAGTTCTGTTTCTGGAATCAGTTGCTTTCTTATGAAGAGGGTTGAGTGCAGCAAGTTCAAACTTTCCTTGTTTGTGTAATCTAACAAGATGTAAAAAGTAGTAGATTCGCCTCACTTCTAAAGTAGTTTGTTTAGAAAACAAACATCTTCATTTGAACACAGTACTGTGTGAAATGAGCTAGTTCTGTTCTCAGAATCAGTTGCTTTCTTACAAAAAGGGTTGAGTGCAGCAAGTTCAAACTTTCCTTGTTTGTGTAATCTAACAAGATGTACAATGTAGTAGATTGGCCTCATTTCTAAAGTAGTTTGTTTAGAAAACAAACATCTTCATTTTGAAAACTGTACTGTGTGAAATGAGCTAGTTCTGTTCTCAGGAATCAGTTGCTTTCTTACAAAGAGGGTTGAGTGCAGCAAGTTCAAACTTTCCTTGTTTGTGTAATCTAACAAGATGTACAATTTAGTAGATTCACCTCATTTCTAAAGTAGTTTGTTTAGAAAACAATCATCTTCATTTTTTGAAAATTGTACTGTGTGAAATGAGCTAGTTCTGTTCTCTGAATCAGTAGCTTTCTTAAGAAAAGGGTTGAGTGCAGCAAGTTCAAACTTTCCTTGTTTGTGTAATCTAACAAGATATACAACTTAGTAGATTTTTCTCATTTCTAAAGTAGTTTGTTTAGAAAACAAACATCTTCATTTCCGAACACTGTACTGTGTGAAATAAGCTAGTTCTGTTCTTAGAATCAGTTGCTTTCTTACAAAGAGGCTTGAGTGCAGCAAGTTCAAACATTCCTTGTTTGTGTAATCTAACAAGATGTAAAACTTAGTAGATTCACCTCATTTCTAAAGTAGTTTGTTTAGAAAACAAACATCTTCATTTGCCGAACACAGTACTGTGTGAAATGAGCTAGTTCTGTTCTCTGAATCAGTTGCTTTCTTAAGAAGAGGGTTGAGTGCAGCAAGTTCAAACTTTCCTTGTTTGTGTAATCTAACAAGATGTACAAAGTAGTAGCTTAGCCTCTTTTCTAAAGTAGTTTGTTTAGAAAACAAACATCTTCATTACCGAAAACTGTATTGTGTGAAATGAGCTAGTTCTGTTCTCGGAATCAGTTGCTTTCTTACAAAGAGGGTTGAGTGCAGCAAGTTCAAACTTTCTTTGTTTGTGTAATCTAACAAGATGTACAACGTAGTAGATTCACCTCATTTCTAAAGTAGTTTGTTTAGAAAACAATCATCTTCATTTTTGAAAACTGTACTGTGTGAAATGAGCTAGTTCTGTTCTCTGAATCAGTTGCTTTCTTAAGAAGAGGGTTGAGTGCAGCAAGTTCAAACTTTCCTTGTTTGTGTAATCTAACAAGATGTACAACTTAGTAGATTCACCTCATTTCTAAAGTAGTTTGTTTAGAAAACAAACATCTTCATTTTTGAACACTGTACTGTGTGAAATAAGCTAGTTCTGTTCTGAATCAGTTGCTTTCTTACAAAGAGGGTTGAGTGCAGCAAGTTCAAACTTTCCTTGTTTGTGTAATCTAACAAGATGTACAATTTAGTAGATTCACCTCACTTCTAAAGTAGTTTGTTTAGAAAACAAACATCTTCATTTGCAGAACACTGTACTGTGTGAAATGAGCTAGTTCTGTTCTTAGAATCAGTTGCTTTCTTACAAACAGGGTTGAGTGCAGCAAGTTCAAACTTTCCTAGTTTGTGTAATCTAACAAGATGTAAAACGTAGTAGATTCGCCTCATTTCTAAGGTAGTTTCTTTAGGAAACAAACATCTTCATTGCCGAACACGGTACTGTGTGAAATGAGCTAGTTCTGTTCTCGGAATCAGTTGCTTTCTTACCAAGAGGGTTGAGTGCAGCAAGTTCAAACTTTCCTTGTTTGTGTAATCTAACAAGATGTACAAAGTAGTAGATTCGCCTCTTTTCTAAAGTAGTTTGTTTAGAAAACAAACATCTTCATTTTTGAACACAGTACTGTGTGAAATGAGCTAGTTCTGTTCTCGGAATCAGTTGCTTTCTTACAAAAGAGGGTTGAGTGCAGCAAGTTCAAACTTTCCTTGTTTGTGTAATCTAACAAGATGTACAAAGTAGTAGATTCAGCCTCATTTCTAAAGTAGTTTGTTTAGAAAACAAACATCTTCATTTTGAACACAGTACTGTGTGAAATGAGCTAGTTCTGTTCTCTGAATCAGTTGCTTTCTTATGAAAAAGGTTGAGTGCAGCAAGTTCAAACTTTCCTTGTTTGTGTAATCTAACAAGATGTAAAACGTAGTAGATTTGCCTCATTTCTAAAGTAGTTTGTTTAGAAAACAAACATCTTCAACAAGAACACAGTACTGTGTGAAATGAGCTAGTTCTGTTCTCGGAATCAGTTGTTTTCTTACAAAGAGGGTTGAGCAGCAAGTTCAAACTTTCCTTGTTTGTGTAATCTAACAAGATGTACAAAGTAGTAGATTTGCCTCATTTCTAAAGTAGTTTGTTTGGAAAACAAACATCTTCATTGCTGATCACAGTACTTGGTGAAATGAGCTAGTTCTGTTCTCGGAATCAGTTGCTTTCTTATGAACAGGATTGAGTGAGGCAAGTTCAAACTTTCCTTGTTTGTGTAATCTAACGAGATGTAAAACGTAGTAGATTCGCCTCATTTCTAAAGTAGCTTGTTTAGAAAACAAACATCTTCATTGCCGAACACAGTACTGTGTGAAATGAGCTAGTTCGGTTCTTGGAATCAGTTCCTTTCTTATGAAGAAGGCAGAGTGCACGACGTTCAAACTTTCCTTGTTTGTGTAATCTAGCAAGATGTAAAACGTAGTAGATTCACCTCATTTCTAAAGTAGTTTGTTTAGAAAACAAACATCTTCATTGCCGAACACAGTACTGTGTGAAATGAGCAAGATCTGTTCTCAGAATCAGTGGCTTTCTTACCACGAGGGTTGAGTGCAGCAAGTTGAAACTTTCCTTGTTTGTGTAATCTAACAAGACGTAAAACGTAGTAGCATCGCCTCACTTCTAAAGTAGTTTGTTTAGAAAACAAACATCTTCATTGTCGAACACAGTACTGTGTGAAATGAGCTAGTTGTGTTGTCAGAATAACTTGCTTTCTTACGAAAAGGGTTGAGTGCAGCAAGTTCAAACTTTCCTTGTTTGTGTAATATAACAAGATATAAATCGCCGGAGATTGGCCTCATTTCTAAAGTAGTTGGTTTAGAAAACAAACATCTTCATTGCCTAACACTGTACTGTGTGAAATGAGCTAGTTCTGTTCTCAGAATCAGTTGCTTTCTTACAAAGAGGGTTGAGTGCAGCAAGTTCAAACTCTCCTTGTTTGTGTAATCTAACAAGATGTACAAAGTAGTAGCTTCGCCTCACTTCTAAAGTAGTTTGTTTAGAAAACAAACATCTTCATTTGCCCAACACAGTACTGTGTGAAATGAGCTAGTTCTGTTCTCGGAATCAGTTGCTTTCTTATGAAAAGGGTTGAGTGCAGCAAATTCAAACTTTCCTTGTTTGTGTAATATAACAAGATGTTAAACGCAGTAGATTCGCCTTGTTTCTAAAGTAGTTTGTTTAGAGAACAAACATCTTCTTTGCCGAACACAGAACTGTGTGAAATGAGCTAGTTCTGTTCTCAGAATCAGTTGCTTTCTTATGAAAAGGGTTGAGCGCATCAAGTCCAAACTTTCCTTGTTTGTGTAATATAACAAGATGTAAAACGCAGTAGATTTGACTCATTTCTAAAGTAGTTTGTTTAGGAAACAAACATCTTCATTGCCAAACACAGTACTGTGTGAAATGAGCTAGTTCTGTTCTTGGAATCAGTTCCTTTCTTATGAAGAAGGTAGAGTGCAGGACGTTCAAACTTTCCTTGTTTGTGTAATCTAGCAAGATGTAAGACGTAGTAGATTCGCCTCATTTCTAAAGTAGTTTGTTTAGAAAACAAACATCTTCATTGCTGAACACTGTATGTGTGAAATTAGCTAGTTCTGTTGTCAGGTTCAGTTGCTTTCTTACGAAGAGGGTTGAGCGCAGCAACTTCAAACTTTCCTTGTTTGTGTAATCTAACAAGATGTACAAAGTAGTAGCTTAGCCTCACTTCTAAAGTAGTATGTTTAGGAAGCAAACATCTTCATTGTCGAAGACAGTACTGTGTGAAATGAGCTATTTCTGTTCTCGGAATCAGTTGCTTTCTTATGAACAGGGCTGAGTGCAGCAAGTTGAAACTTTCCGCTTTTGCGTAATCGAAGAAGATGTAAAACGTAGTAGATTCGCCTCATTTCTAAAGCAGTTTTTAGAAAACAAACATCTTCATTGCCGAACACAGTACTGTGTGAAATAAGCTCGTTCTGTTCTCTGAATCAGTAGCTTTCTTAAGAAGAGGGTTCACTTCAGCAAGTTCAAACTATCCTTGTTTGTGTAATCAAAGAAGATATACAACTTAGTTGATTCACCTCATTTCTAAAGTAGTTTTTTTAGGAAACAAACATCTTCATTTGCCGAACACTGTACTCTGTGAAATAAGCTAGTTCTGTTCTTGGAATCAGTTCCTTTCTTACAAAATCGCTTGAGTGCAGCAAGTTCAAACTATCCTTGTTTGTGTAATCTAACAAGATGTACAAAGTAGTAGCTTCGCCTAACTTCTAAAGTATTTGTTTAGAAAACAGACATCTTCATTGCCGAACACAGTACCGTGTGAAATGAGCTAGTTCTGTTCTCGGAATCAGTTGCTTTCTTATGAACAGGGTTGAGTGAAGCAAGTTCAAACTTTCATTGTTTGTGTAATTTAACAAGATGTAAAACGTAGTAGTTTCGCCTCTTTTCTAAAGTAGCTTTTTTAGAAAACAAACATCTTCATTGCCAAACACAGTACTGTGTGAAATGAGCTAGTTCTGTTCTCGGAATAAGTTGCTTTCTTATGAAGAAGGTTTTGTGCAGGAAGTTCAAACTTTCTTTTTTGTGTAATCTAGCAAGATGTAAAACGTAGTAGATTCTGCCTCATTTCTAAAGTAGTTTGTTTAGAAAACAAACATTTTCATTGCCGAACACAGTACCGGGTCAAATGAGCTAGTTCTGTTCTCGGAATCAGTTGCTCACTTACGAAGAGGGTTGAGTGCAGCAAGTTCAAACTTTCTGTGTTTCTGTAATCTAACAAGATGTAAAACATAGTAGAGTTGCCTCATTTCTAAAGTAGTTTGTTTAGAAAAGAAACATGTTCATTGCCGAACATTGAACTGTGTGAAATGAGTTAGTTCTGTTCTCGGAATCAGTTGCTTTCTTACAAAGAGGGTTGAGCGCAGCAATTTCAAACTTTCCTTGTTTGTGTAATCTAACAAGATGTACAAAGTAGTAGCTTCACCTCACTTCTAACATAGTTTGTTTAGAAAACAAACACGTTTAATGCTGAACACAGTACTGTGTGAAATGAGCTAGTTCTGTTTTCAGAATCAGCTGCTTTCTTATGAAAAGGGTTGAGTGCAGCAAGGTCAAACTTTCGTTGTTTGTGTAATATAACAAGATATAAAAGGCAGTACATTCGCCTCATTTCTAAAGTAGTTTGTTTAGAAAATAAACATCTTCATTGACGAACACAGTACTGTGTCAATGAGTTAGTTCTGTTCTCTGAATCAGTAGCTTTCTTAAGAAGAGGGTTGAGTGCAGCAAATTCAAACTTTCCTTGTTTGTGTAATCTAACAAGATATACAACTTAGTAGATTCACCTCATTTCTAAAGTAGTTTGTTTAGAAAACAAACATGTTCATTTGCTGAACACTGTACTCTGTGAAATAAGCTATTTATGTTCTTGAATCAGTTGCTTTCTTACAAAAATAGCTTGAGTGCAGCAAGTTCAAACTTTCCTGGTTTGTGTAATCTAACAAGATGTACAAAGTAGTAATCACTTGTAAAGTAGTTTGTTTAGAAAACAAACACTTCATTGCCAAACACAGTACTGTGTTAAATGAGCAAGTTCTGTTCTCAGAATCAGTTGCTTTCTTATGAAAAGGGTTGAGTGCAGCAAGTTCAACCTTTCCTTGTTTGTGTAATATACCAAGATGTGAAACGAGTAGATTCTCATTTCTAAAGTAGTTTGTTTAGAAAACAAACATCTTCATTGGCGATCACAGTACTGTGTGAAATGAGCTAGTTCTGTTCTCGGAATCAGTTGCTTTTTACCACGAGGGTTGAGTGCAGCAAGATCAAACTTTCCTTGTTTGTGTAATCTAACAAGATGTAAAACGTAGTAGATTCGCCTCATTTCTAAAGGAGTTTGTTTAGAATACAATCATCTTCATTGCCAAAACTGTATTGTGTGAAATGAGCTAGTTCTGTTTTCGGAATCAGTTGCTTTCTTACAAACACGGTTCAGTGCAGCAAGTTCAAACTTTCCTAGTTAGTGTAATCTAACAAGATGTACAACTTAATGGATTCAACTCATTTCTAAAGCAATTTGTTTAGAAAACAATCATCTTCATTTTTGAAAACTGTACTGTATGAAATGCGCTAGTTCTGTTCTCTGAATCAGTAGATTTCTTAAGAAGAGGGTTGAGTGCAGCAAGTTCAAACATTCCTTGTTTGTGTAATCTAACAAGATGTAAAACTTAGTAGATTCACCTCTTTTCTAAAGTAGTTTGTTTAGAAAACAAACATCTTCATTTGCCGAACACTGTACTTTGTGAAATAAGCTAGTTCTGTTTGGGAATCCATTGTTTTCTTACAAAGAGGGTTGAGTGCAACAAGTTCAAACTTTCCTTGTTTGTGTAATCTAACAAGATGTAAAACGTAGTAGATTCACCTCATTTCTAAAGTAGTTTGTTTAGAAAAAATCATCTTCATTGCCGAAAACAGTATTATGTGAAATGAGCTAGTTCTGTTCTTGGAATCAGTTGCTTTCTTATGAAAAGGGTTGAGTGCAGCAAGTTCAAACATTCCTTGTTTGTGTAATCTAACAAGATGTACAACTTAGTAGATTCACCTCATTTCTAACGTAGTTTGTTTAGAAAACAAACACTTCATTTTTGAAAACAGTACTGTGTGAAATGAGCTAGTTCTGTTCTCTGGAATCAGTTGCTTTCTTAAGAAGAGGGTTGAGTGCAGCAAGTTCAAACTTTCCTTGTTTGTTAAGACAAGATGTAAAACGTAGTAGATTCGCCTCACTTCTAAAGTAGTTTGTTTAGAATACAATCATCTTCATTTCCGAAAACTGTATTGTGTGAAATGAGCTAGTTTGTTTTCGGAATCAGTTGCTTTCTTACAAACACGCTTCAGTGCAGCAAGTTCAAACTTTCCTAGTTAGTGTAATCTAACAAGATGTACAACTTAATAGATTCAACTCATTTCTAAAGTAATTTGTTTAGAAAACAATCATCTTCATTTTTGAAAACTGTACTGTATGAAATGAGCTAGTTCTGTTCTCTGCATCAGTAGATTTCTTAAGAAGAGGGTTGAGTGCAGCAAGTTCAAACATTCCTTGTTTGTGTAATCTAACAAGATATGCAACTTAGTAGATTCACCTCTTTTCTAAAGTAGTTTGTTTAGAAAACAAACATCTTCATTTGCCGAACACTGTACTTGTGAAATAAGCTAGTTCTGTTTGGGAATCATTGTTTTCTTACAAAAGAGTGTTGAGTGCAACAAGTTCAAACTTTCCTTGTTTGTGTAATCTAACAAGATGTACAAAGTAGTAGATTCACCTCATTTCTAAATAGTTTGTTTAGAAAACAATCATCTTCATTTCCGGAAAGAGTATTATGTGAAATGAGCTAGTTCTGTTCTTGGAATCAATTGCTTTCTTACAAAGAGTCCTGAGTGCAGCAAGTTCAAACATTCCTAGTTTGTGTAATCTAACAAGATGTACAACTTAATAGATTCACCTCATTTCTAAGTAATTTGTTTAGAAAACAATCATCTTCATTTTTGAAAACTGTACTGTGTGAAATGAGCTAGATTCTGTTCTCTGAATCAGTCGGTTTCTTAAGAAGAGGATTGAGTGCAGCAAGATCAAACTTTCCTTGTTTGTGTAATCTAACAAGATATACATCTTAATAGATTCACCTCATTTCTAAAGTAGTTTGTTTATAAAACAAACATCTTCATTGCCGAACACTGTACTCTGTGAAATAATCTAGTTGTGTGCTTGTAATCAGTTGTTTCTTACAAAATCACTTGAGTGCAGCAAGTTTAAACTTTCCTTGTTTGTGTAATCTAACAAGATGTACAAAGTAGTAGCTTCGCCTCACTTCTAAAGTAGTTTGTTTAGAAACCAAACATCTTCATTGCCAAACACAGTAGTGTGTGAAATGAGCTAGTTCTGTTCTCGGAATCAGTTGTTTTCTTATGAACAGGGTTGAGTGCAGGAAGTTCAAACTTTCCTTGTTTGTGTAATCTAGCAAGATGTAAAAGGTAGTAGATTCGCATCATTTCTAAAGTAGTTTGTTAAGAAAACAAACATCTTCATTGCCGAACACAATACTGTGTGAAATGAGCTAGTTCTGTTCCCTGAATCAGTGGCTTTCTTACCACGAGTGTTGAGTGCAACAAGTTCAAACTTTCCTTGTTTGTGTAATGTGACAAGATGTACAAAGTAGTAGCTTCACCTCACTGCTAAAGTAGTTTTTTTAGATAAATAACATCTTCATTGCCCAACACAGTACTGTGTGAAGTGAGCTAGTTCTGTTCTTGGAATCAGTTGCTTTCTTACAAAGAGTGTTAAGTGTAGCAAGTGCAAACTTTCCTTGTTTGTGTATTCTAACAAGATGTACAAAGTAGTAGCTTCACCTGACTTCTAAAGTAGTTGGTTAGAAAAGAGACATCTTCATTGAAGAACACAGTACTGTGTGAAATGAGCTAGTTCTATTCTCGGAATCAGTTGCTTTCTTATGAAGAAGGTAGAGTGCAGGAAGTTCAATCTTTCCTTGTTTGTGTAATATAGCAAGATGTAAAACGTACTAGATTCGCCTCATTTCTAAAGTAGTTTGTTTAGAAAACAAACATCTTCATTGCCGTACACTGTACTGTGTGAATTGAGCTAGTTCTGTTGTCAGAATCAGTTCCTTTCTTACGAAAAGGATTGAGTGCAGCAAGTTCAAACTTTCCTTGTTTGTGTAATATAACAAGATGTAAAACACAGTAGATTTGCCTCATTTCTAAAGTAGTTTGTTTAGAAAACAAACATCTTCACTGCCGAACAGAGTACTGGGTGAAAAGAGCTAGTTCTGTTCTCAGAATCAGTACCTTTCTTACCACGAGGTTTGAGTGCAGCAAGTTCAATCTTTCCTTGTTTGTGTAATCTAACAAGATGTAAAATGTAGTAGATTCGCATAACTTCTAAAGTAGTTTGTTTAGAAAACAATCATCTTCATTTCAAAACTGTATTGTGGGAAATGAGCTCGTTGTATTCTCGGAATCAGTTGCTTTATTACAAAGAGGGTTGAGTGCAGCAAGTTCAAACTTTCCTTGTTTGTGTAATCTAGCAAGATGTAAAACGTAGTAGATTCGCCTCTTTTCTAAAGTAGTTTGTTTAGAAAACAAACATCTTCATTGCCGAACACAGTACTGTGTCAAATGAGCTAGTTCTGTTCTCAGAATCACTTGCTTTCTAATGAAAAGTGTTGAGTGCAGCAAGTTCAAACTTTCCTTGTTTGTGTAATATGACAAGATGTAAAACACAGATGATTCGCCTCACTTCTAAAGTAGTTTTTTAGAAAAGAAACAGCTTCATTGCCGAACACAGTACTGTGTGAAATGAGCTAGTTCTGTTTTCGGAATCATTTGCTTTCTTACGATCATGGTTGAGTGCAGCAAGTCAAACTTTACTTGTTTGTGTAATCTAACAAGATATACAAAGTAGTAGCTTCGCCTCACTTCTAAAGTAGTTTGTTTAGAAAACAAACATCTTCATTGCCGATCCCAGTACTGTGTGAAATGAGCTAGTTTTGATCTCAGAATCAGTTGCTCTCTTATAAAGAGAGTTGAGCTCAACAACTTCAAACGTTCCGTGTTTGTGTAATCTAACAAGATGTACAAAGTAGTAGCTTCGCCTCACTTCTAAAGTAGTTTGTTTAGAAAACAAACATCTTCATTGCCGAACACAGTACTGTGTGAAATGAGCTAGCTATATTCTTAGAATCAGTTGCTTTATTATGAAAAGGGTTGAGTGCACCAAGTTCAACCTTTCCTTGTTCGTGTAATATAACAAGATGTAAAACACAGTAACTTCGCCTCACTTCTAAAGTAGTTTGTTTAGAAAAAAAACATCTTCATTGCCGAACCCAGTACTGTGTGAAATGAGCTAATTCTGATCTCATAATCAGTTGCTCTCTTACAAAGAGAGTTGAGCGCAGCCACTTCAAACTTTCCTTATTTGTGTAATCTAACAAGATGTACAAAGTAGTAGCTTCGCCTCACTTCTAAAGTACTTTACTTAAAAAATAAACATCTTCAATGCCGAACACAGCACTGTGTTAAATGAGCTAGTTCTGTTCGCAAAATCAGTTGCTTTTTTATGAAAAGGGTTGAGTGCAGCAATTTCAAACTTTCCTTGTTTGTGTAATATAACAAGATGTAAAACGCAGTAGATTCACCTCATTTGTAAAGTAGTTTGTTTAGAAAAGAAACATCTTCATTGACGAACACAGTACTGTGTGAAATGAGCTAGTTCTGTTCTCGGAATCAGTTGCTTTCTTACCACGAGGGTTGAGTGCAGCAAGTTCAAACTTTCCTTGTTTGTGCAATCTAACAAGATGTTAAACGTAGTAGATTCGCCTCATTTCTAAAGTAGTTTGTTTAGAAAACAAATATCTTCATTGCTGAACACATTACTGTGTGAAATGAGCTAGTTCTGTTCTCGGAATCAGTTGCTTTCTTATTAAAAGGGTTGAGTGCAGCAAGTTCATACTTTCCTTGTTTGTGTAATATAACAAGATATAAAACGCAGTAGATTGGCCTCCTTCTAAGGCAGTTGTTTTAGAAAAACAAACATCTTCATTGCCGAACACAGTACTGTGTGAAATGAGCCAGTTCTCTTCTCGGAATCAGTTGCTTTCTTACGAAGAGGGTTGCGTGCAGCAAGTTCAAACTTTACTTGTTTGTGTAATCTAACAAGATGTACAAAGTAGTAGATTCGCCTCACTTCTAAAGTAGTTTGTTTAGAACACAATCGTCTTCATTTCCGAAAACTGTATTGTGTGAAATGAGCTAGATCGGTTCTCGGAATCAGTTGCTTTCTTACAAAGAGGCTTGAGTGCAGCACGTTCAAACATTCCTAGTTAGTGTAACCTAACAAGATGTACAACTTAGTAGATTCACGTTATTTCTGAAGTAATTTGTTTAGAAAACAATCATCTTCGTTTTTGAAAACAGTACTGTGTGAAATGAGCTAGTTCTGTTCTCGAATCAGTAGCTTTCTTAAGAAGAGGGTTGAGTGCAGCAAGTTCAAACTCTCCTTGTTTGTGTAATCTAACAAGATATACAACTTAGTAGTTTCACCTCATTTCTAAAGTAGTTTGTTTAGAAAACAAACATCTTCATTTTCAAAAACAGTACTCTGTGAAATAAGCTAGTTGTGTTCTTGGAATCAGTTGCTTTCTTACAAAATCGCTTTGAGTGCAGCAAGTTCAAAGTTTCCTTGTTTGTGTAATCTAATAAGATGTACAGCGTAGCAGCTTCACCTCACTTCTAAAGTAGTTTGTTTAGAAAACAAATATCTTCATTGCCGAACACAATACTGCGTGAAATGAGCTAGTTCTGTTCTCTGAATCAGTTGC